>NDGN011496666.1:1018-16547 GCA_002564285.1 Tympanoctomys barrerae
AAAGAAAGAAAGAAAGAAAGAAAGAAAGAAAGAAAGAAAGAAAGAAAGGGATGAAGTGCTTCTTGCATAAGAATACACTGACCCAGTTGTGAGTTCTATAGAGACAAGTGTAGTGACGAGGGGGACACGACATGGAGGTGAAATAAAAGTTGGAGTTCTCTTCAGCAGGCCAGAGCTGCCTCTCCATGTAAAAGGGGTCGGTTTGAGTCACAGAGCATGAACCTCAAGATTCACAGCCACAGCACAGAGCAGGTATACTATGACGTGTATCCAGATGTCTTCTCAAACCCCTGTAGCCTCATAAATGGGACTTTGGGGATGACTTGACCATGGACACATGCTACTGGGTTATTCTACTTGTGGGCTTAGCATAGTCCTGGGTGTGGATGAGTAGGCATGATGGATTTACTGAGGAGGGTGTGGTTGGCACCATGCAATTTATTTGCAGACTGGCTGAAATTAAAGGGAAAAGAAGGAAGCCTTACTGCTTCTGGCTGTTTCTCCTCTTCCATGACATCCTGCTTTGGAACCAGCCAAGAATGGACTGAAACCTCTATAAAATGTGACCTAAAATAACCTTTTCATCCTTTAATTCTTGGGCATCAGGTATTTTGTCCCCGCAACAAGAAAGTGAAAAGAAAACAGTTTAGGAATAAGGCCTCCTCTTCTGGTAGTCTCCACTAGCCTTGCCACTCATGATCCTGACTGGTTCAAAACCCCCTGGACCACTGCTCCCACACCTCTCACAACAGGGATTTGATACAGTTTCCCCAGATTATATTTTAAGAGTTCATCTGCACATTCCTGTTCCAGGATTGATGCCAGCCTCTGTTCTGGTTCAATGACAAAGTCCTAGAGCTTGGTGTTGCTGAGAGCGCATAAGAAGCAGGAAGCAAAGGCAAAGACGCTGAAGAACACACTCAGGAATGTGTAGTGGTGGTAGAGAGCAAAGGAGAAAGACAGCGGTCTAATGAAACACACATGATCTGTGTCCAAAATCATGTTCTACACACTCATTGTTTTAGCTTCTGGCTTTAGCTTCAAACTCTTATATTATTATTGCTGCAATTATGATTATTTGTTCAGATTATCATGAAGCAATGTAACAGCCAGCCAGGCACAATAGGTGTGAAACCAGTTTCTAGGGCTGCGGTTAATCAGAAAAGTCAATCCCGCTTTCCAAACGCTGAAACAAAGATCATACTAATCAGTTTTCACTTCTTTCAGTATGCTAAGTTGTTGGTTATTTTCTAAATTGCAGCCTCACCTCGGCTCATTTGACTCTTTAACTGAATAACATGCAAATCAAAATTTCTCGTGGAGAAATAAGATGCTTGTTATACTGAACCATCAACTAATAGTGCAAACATTTTTTTTCTTTCTGTCACCAAAATCCAGGTGGCATTGGACAAGTCTCACAGTGTTCTGATATCTAGAAACTTTCCCTTTGTTGAATGTACAGTGTTAACCGATGGGTCAGGACTCAAGGTTTCCCAGGTATCCTGCCCCAAGCACTCCCTGTCCTGAACCCTGGTCTCAGCTCACTTCCTCTCGGCCCCACACAGACAGCCAAACCACTCAGAAGAAAAATAACCTCCACTTGTGATCTCATTGTCCAGCACACAAACACCCTCCCCTACAAACCCTATAACTCCCTGTCCCCTTTTGTTTGCTGATGTCTTGGCCCACTAGACAGCCAGCCCATTTGTTCCTGATTCCAATATATCTTCTCGGGTCAGAATTCCTGGTCTGTCTGATTGCGTGGGTTCATACCTAACATTAACCATTCATAGAGTCATGGCACAAGTGTTTTCTAGGAAGGAAAGTAGTTCAAATAACAAGGCCTTGGCAGAAATGCCTTGGAACTTAATAGAACCAAGTTGGGATGGGTCAGGAGAAAAGTACTTTTTTGTCCTTGGGCACATATCTGGGACAAAATGTTAAGCACAGTCTGGAATGAGGGAAGTTCTTATGTGGACACCTTTTTAAAAAATCAACAGCATCCCCAGGTAGAGTCATAGCCTAAAAAAGAATGTAGGAAGAAAAAGTGGGCTTTCTTAGTTTCATGACTTACCAGGTAAGTCAACAACATTTTAAAAGTATTGAGATTTAAAATTATTGATATTTGAAATAATTTCGCTTCCTCAAATTCATAATTCTGTTTGTTAATAACCTAGTTTCTCTTTCAAGATTTTTAAATATTTTTACACATATAATTTAAATGCTTTTAGGATTCATAAATACTTATTTCAGTATTGACTTATGATTTTAAAGCTCATTATTTTAATTAGAACAATAGAATATTACAAAGAAATAAAAAAGAAATGTATTTTAAAATATGACTAAACAAAAGAGGCAATATATTGATTTTAGAGAAATGTTACTGTACACATTTTATTTTATTCATTTTATGTATTTGGTAGAGTGTCTCATTACACAGCTTGGGCTCTTAGGGATCCTCCTGTTTTCAGCCTCCCCAGCACTGGGATTACAGGGGTGTACTGCCACGCCCAGATTTAGTCATCTGCTCAGCTGGCTCTGGGTATGGGGGTGCGTGGCATGTGGTGCTGGAGATGGAACCCCGGTTCCACTGAGCTGTCTTGCAAGCCCTACCCAACACATATTAATTCATGTGTGTACCTAAACCTAAACCAAACATAAACATGAGAATAAAAGAGAAAGAAAAGACTAATGATTAAAATAATGGATGAATTCATGCAATGAATGGTTATAAATTATATCAGCATAAGTTGTACTTGTATAATTTTAAATTCAAGTGTACTTAAGTATTTTTAATGTAATTTAATTTCATTTTGAAGAGTAAAAACAAAAGCAAAGACAAATAGTAGAAATAAAGACAGAAGCAGGGTAATATATAATACATACATTACAGATTATCAAAACAAGAATAGCTCGTTAACAATGGTTGTTGTATTATCTATTTTTATCAGCAAACTGTTGCTCAGATTCACATATAGTTATGCAAGATTGGACAAATAATTAAATATTAAAACTTGTTTTCAAGAAAGTTTAATTTTTTTCTTGTCTGTTTTTGCTTTTTAAAAGTATTTTCTCAAAGGATGATAATAATTGATAAGACACTAGAAATGGTACACATTTAGAAGACCAAGATGAGAGGTATTCAAGTGTGGTTTTGGTATTACACATTGCTGTCCTCGACGTAGTTGCTCAGATCACAGATATCAGCATGCAGAGTTAATCAAGGTGAAAATTCTACACATTAGCTGCTATTTGCAAAAAAAAAAAGGTTAGAAATTGTTACTACAATCATCTCAGCCTTGCTATATATATACTTGCATGATTTTCCCTCCTTTTTCTCTATCTTTTCACCTTTCTCACATTTTTGTTGTTTAATTATTAAACTCAGTTTCTTTCCATTTTACTATATCCGTTATACCTTTTAGGTTTTATTTATTCTTTCAGATTCTTACCCTAGGGAGAGAATACAGTATTTACACATATGGGTCTGATTTATTTCACTTATGAGTATATTCGCTAGTTGCATCCACTTTCCTATAAAGGCTTTGAGTTGGTCTTTATTTATAGATGAGAAATACTCCATTGTATAAAAGTGCCCCATCTTTTTCATCCATTCTTCAGGTGATGGGCATTTTGGTTGTTTCAAAGACTTGGCTATGACAAATTGTGCTGCTATCAACACAAGTACACTTAATGTTAAAGAAGGCTTGAAAAGTGGAAAATGTCATGAAAGAGGTAAAATTATTCAACTTGAAATAAATCTTTATCACCAGAAAAACTATTAGTTCCTAAAAGATATTTAAAAATAAGGACATAAATAAGTTAAGTCTCAGATGCAAAAAAAAAAAACCCCAAAAAAACAAAAAAAGTTAGGCCAGCTCTTTTGTCCAGAACGCATGAAAATTTAGGAAATTAACTTGTCTCCTTCTGTATGTAATTCTATTACTTCAACATCTCCTTTTCAAGTTTTCTAATGTATTTTAACTAATTAATTAATTACAAGATCTTGCTATGCAATTCAGACTTGCAGTAATCCTCCTGACTCAGACTCCCCAGAGCTGGGATAACAGACCTGCGCCATCTCTCCAATTTTGGCAGCTGGCTCCGCGTGGGGCTGGCATAGCATGCAGGACGGGGAAATCAAACTTGGGTCCTTGCGCTTGCGAGGCAGGTGCTTGAACCACCGAGGTATCTCCCTGTCCATCCAGTTTTGTATTTTTTTTTTGTTCTGTCACTTTCTGCTTCAATAAGTGCCACAAATGCTATCATTTGTGGAATCTATTTGAGTTTATAATTTTAACTTTTTTCTCCAATTCTAGAGATTGAACCCAGATCATTAGCACTGAGCTCCAGCTGCAGCTCTTTATATTGATTGATTGATTGATTGATTGATTGATTGATTGTAGCAGTATCTGTCTATGCAGCTAAGTGTCCCAACCTGTGAGCCTTCCTTTTCAGCCTCGCAGACACTGGGATCTGAGGCATACTGAACATGCCTAGCATGTCTCTGTTGAAGGACCAACGGCAAAATATTGGCATATTTTTTCTTTAAAGATCTGATATCTATTTATTTTATTTTTTCGGGCAAATCATTCATATCTGAGACAAGATCTGGCTAAGATTTTGTTCCTAAATTTTTGCATTCTTGAGAATGTGGGCTGTGTGCAAGAGCTAACAGGATAACTCGTGTGTAGGCTGTGCTTCCCTAAAACTTTTCTATTCTTCTCAGGCACTACAGTCACTATGATACTTTCTTCTCTCCTCTGAGATCTATTCTTTTCATTAAAGCTTCTTCTTTGATTGGTTAACTTCTATTAGGTATTGCATGAATGAATGTTAGGGTAGTAAGGTCCCAGAAGGGCATTCAAATGTTTGAGTGAAAATTCCACCATGAATAGACTGTCATTTTCATACATGAAGGAAAATTGGATTGGAAATCAATTCTTGAGCTACATTTGTTCTTCTACAATGTATTAGTTATTATTCCATTAAATTCTGTCCTTGAAGTTTGTCATGGTAAAGACTGGGTTGATTTTTTTTCTACAATATAAATAACTTACTTTTTCTTCATAGATTCTCACAGAGTTCTACATTCTGTAAAAGTAATAGCATAAATAAAACATATGCTTGTCTGTGTGAAGGTTCCCTACAATATTTTCAATTCATTTATTTGGTGGTATGATTTCTTCTTTTTTAGTTAAAACAGTTCCCCAAATTACCTATGCTATTGTTGCAAAATTAACTTAAAATAGGTCACTATGTTTCATTTATACTACTAATTTGTCTTAATTCATAGAAAGTTTTGTGCTATTATCTGTTTCTTTTTAGTAAGAAACTTTTTTGTCTCTATCTTTGAGTAACTATTTTAAGACTATGATCTATCATGTATTAACTGTTGTTATTTTCTTATTATTTTGCTGTGAAATTTTGTTTTTTCATAAAATAACAAAAAATTAAAAAAATATTAATCATGCATATTGTCACTACGGCAAGAATACAACCATATCAAAATGTTCCTGTTTATTTTCTCTCTATATATATATTTTTTACCATTTTCTTTTCATTTCAAAGTCCCTTCTATTTTTTCTCCTTTTATTTTTATTCTCCACGTTTTTGAGCTTGTTAACAATTTCTGTTGATGAGTGATTTTTTTAAAAAACTGGGGATCAAACAAAGGAAATTGTGCTTGCCAGGCAGGTACTTGAGCCTCTGAGCTGTCTCCCTGGCAGTTAACCATATTTTGAGCCTGATTTTCTTAGTACATTTAGTAAGACATGAAAATCATTCTGTTCTCCTTTATTTGTAGCCGCTAATTATTTGATTGGTTTTGCAACATTCATATGCATCGATATAAGATGGTTTACCAACTTGCTTATTAAATGTCTTTAAATCATAGTCTAGTAAAATTTATACACTATAATAGTCGTTTCTCAAAAAGAAAGGAAAAGAAAAGAACCTTTAGGGCCTGGGGAGATAACTCAGTAGAATAAGCGCTTGCCTGGCAAGCCCAAGAGCCTGAGTTCAATCCCTGGTTACACACACACACACACACACACACACAAAGTTCTTTCTCCTTTTCTTCAGCTGTTTTCTTCTAAACTAGACTTTATGTTTTGTTCTTGTATGTGTGTTTGTGTGTATGTGGCTTAAAAAGACAGCATGACACGCTATATTATTCATAACTACGCAGATCTCTCTACTTAGGCTTTCTATATATTCTGTAATGCAATTGGTAAAATGTCTTTGTCACTATTTATCTTTTGTGAGAGTAATACCCTTTGTTGAAAAGTCTAAACAGTCCACTTTCTTCCAAGAGTAAACAAATATTTTCTAGACATTCAGAAGGTGAGTATTTAAATTTTATGGGACTATGGTTCCTGTTGCTCCTATTTAATTATCCTGCAGACAGTGAGAACAGCCATGCATGATTCAAAAGCAAGTTGCCATAGTTATATTTCAATAAAACTTTATTCATAATCTCAAGTGGTCAGTGCACAGACCTAAGTTTAGCCAACCCTGGTATCTCAGCAGTGGTTTGATGTCATGTATCAGGGTTCCTTCCTGTAGAGGCTATTATTTTTTTATGGAGAGAAGATCTGTAGTACTTAGAGCAAGGCCCTTCTTCACCTCAGATTTAGGGAGCACAAAAGAGTCCCCTTAATTCCCCATGAATTCTATGAGATCAGGGGCCTTCTGCCATAACTGTACTCTTTCTTTGCTCTGCCTCGGAATCAAATTAGCAAACTTAATTTGATAATCTCCAGATTATGAAGCACAAGGAAGAATTCTCAGAGTTTTGATATCTCACCTTCAGTGTTGCTTCTTGGAGCGGGGAATATAATTGAAGCATTTTAAGACATTTTGCAATTTCTCTTGACCAAATCTTGTAGCAGTTTGTGAGAAATGTAACCTTTTACTTATTTAGTTGTTTCCTGGCAAACTTTGTTCTCATTTTATTACCTTTGTAGGTTTACAAGCAGAGAAAATCAGGGGATTGTTTTCACTCTGAAATTTTCATAAGGTACTCTATTTTTTTTGACCATGTTTTCTTCTCTTCCAAAATGTCTCAGCCACTTGTAAGAGTCTTTTATATGGGTTGTCCGGGTTTCTAACCTCCCCTAATTACTGAGGACTAAAGACCCAGAAAGAGCCATTACTACTTACTTTAAAAAAAGAGAGACTAAAGGTACATGTATGTTCCAAGAATAGATAAATCAAAATTATTATTTTTTTATCTTTCAAGCATGTTAGTCAGGTATCAAGGTCCTACATAAAAGGGTTTCCCTCTCTCTTCCCCAACACTATCAGAAAATGGAGTTGAAATAGCTAGTGCTGCTATTAAGAGGGTTACAGCCGCAAGAAGTGGGCAGAGGGGACTTCAAAAGAGAGAGCAGCTGTGGTCCCAGAAGCGTTTGCTAGAAAACCCGGGCTCTAACTCTCATTTTCTCTCCTTTGAAGAGTTATAATTGAGGAAGAAAAATATCAAGCATTTTCAACAAGATCTCCACCAAAGAAAATTATGAGAAGCTAAGATGAAAAGGAATGTGTCCTGATTGCTCTGTTATTTAAAATCCCCAAACAGGAAGAGTATTGTTGTAATCACAGAGTATGAAAAGGTTTACCAGCCATGATTCTGGGTGATGAACCAAACTTACAGACTGACAGGAAGCAAGCATATGACCTTCTCAAGGACAATCGGCCTTAGGAGAGGTTGCATTCCAAGTTTTTAAAAAAGTTCAAAGAATCCCTGAAAATAAATTTGCTATCAAATAATCTAACCGGTTTTTGTTGTTGTTGTTGTTTTGGCTTTTTTTTTTTTTTTGGGTAGTAGAAAATTAACACTGTAGTACTTGGTTTCATGAAATGTTATATCTTTGAAGCTTAACACTAAGAAAAGTAGGACAAGCTGGGAGCCAGCATGAACTATCATTTTTTTCTGAAATTATTTTTACTTCAAATTTCTATGTAGATTATTCTACAGGAAAATAAACTTGATACAGCAAATCACAAACAACTACCACAACCTCTGTGGAAATAACCATTTATGCACTAACTGCGCAATACAAATACTACTCAAACAGTACAGCATAGTTTTAATGTCATGATGACTTACATTTAAAGAAGTTATTGATTGTAAGCATTTTTTTTTTGTGACTTTCAACTCTATTCTTATGTTCTGTTGTAAGGAAACATATTTTATAGGGCAGCCTGTATAGACATAATTGATTTAACTTGAGCAGTTGTCTTTCAAAAAATTCAAGTATAAAATCAAATTTTTAAAAGGCTATTCACAGCAATATTTGTGCACCAAATACAAGCACCATTTATAATAGTCAAATCTTGGAAACAACCCCAGTGTCCATTACATGAGGAATAGATAAAAAAAGATTGGGAATTTTTATTCAATGAAGTACTACTAAGCTATAAAAAGACAAATTTGAGGCTTTTATAGGTAAATACATGCAACTAGAGTCCATAATCATAAGTAAAACAAATAAGACTTCTGAGTGTAAACTTTGTTTTGTCTCCCTAGTGTAATAAACTGAAAGAGCAAATGAAATCCCAAAAGTAGAATAGATGTTGTGAACAGGGAAGTAACTGATCAAAAGGAAAGAACAGCTGGGATGCAGGAATAAAATAGTGGTAAGGGGGGCAAGTTACATATACATATACATATATGTAACTATGTATATATATGTGTATATATATGATATCAAAGCTTAGTAGTACTACTATTTTCTATTAGTTCATTAAAAGGATCAGTACTGCTTAATTGTTTGATTGGGTTATTTTTTATGTCTGTATCTGGTAATCTGAACAACTACTTTGAATACAACAAAGTAAACTTTGCTAATTTCCTATCATCTTGTTTTGAAATTCTGTATTGTTGTCACTTTTTTTTCCTTTCTTCCAAATCAACTATAAATAAGTAAAGATAAAAAGGCTTTTCCACTAAACTACTTTTCCTTTTCCTTTTGTTGTAGACATGCATACTCAATTAAAGTGTGACCATTACTATTATGTTTCATATTATTATTATTTTTATGAACAGAATATATTTATTGAGGGAAAGAAAGCTCCTGTCTGAGAGACGGACAGGAGGGGGGCTCAAGCGGGTTGTCCCCTGGAAGCTGTCTCTTCCAGGGACATTTATAGTGTAAAACCATGTGGGGCTAAGGTTGAGAGAATAGGAACTCTCTTAGGCAGATGTGGGGTGAGACAAAATTATGGTCAAACAGTGAGATTACAAGCACCATTGCTCAGGCAAAATTGATTAAGTCCAGGACTAAAAGGGGAAGCAGATCACGGAGTAAGCAGGCATGAATACGGGACAGGGTTTTCTCCTATTGTGGGTTGGATTACGGGACAAGGTCTCTTCCCATTGGGGGTTGGGCTAGTGACTCACTTGGGTCTTTCTAGGTGATCGATGCCTATTCAGGATGTTTATATTATTTAATCATTCACCAAAGAATTTTGCAAAACGCTTCATACTTAATGCAAAGAAACAGAAATGGGATAATGATTCAAGCAAATGAATAAAAATAGGAAGGTTAGGTAGACATTTTCAAATGTATGCCTGGCTTAAAGAAGCCACGCCCTAACAGACCATCGTGGCTTGTTAGATAAAAGTACATTGTCTGATTTTGAGGTAAGAGGTGTTGAGGAGCTGGATACATAAGCTAGAAAATAAGTTTCAGGAAACTTTTGTGGTTTACATGAGAGGCCCTTCAACACCAGTCAACCTCAGTTAATGCAGAGGCCTCTGAGCTACAACCGAAGGCTGTGCACACGGGGTGATGCTGACCGTAGAACAATCCCTATTTTCTTTTGGGAATTTGAGAAAACGCATAGGATGATTCCCTCCAAGACCTAGGCCGATTTATAGCTTTGTGTCCAATATATCTTTAGATTAGCTTCTTGAGCAACAGCCTTTCTTCAAGGATTGTCAGCTTGTATAGGTGGGGTCCATCTGTAAATCATCAAATCCATAGACCCAGGAGCAAGTTTACTGCAATAAGTGTGACCAACTGTATCTCATAAAAACAAACAAACAATAAAAAAAAAACCCTCTTGCTGGGGTTACTGCAAATCTCCTTGTCCAATCCAGTGGGCCATGTTGGTTCCATCACACACCACCTCACAGAAGTGCTCAAGATTTTGAACCTGTTGGTGTCTTCTTCTCTAACACTCTATCACCCCACTATTTCCAGTGTTCCCCTTTGTAACCAGTATCAACCAGCTTTGTGACAGCCTTAACCATCATCCTAAGATCATGCCAGCTGCATAGCTTTCTCTACAATTATTCTTATTTCTTTTTATCTTGAATCTAAATAGCAGATTACACTAAATTGATATCAACCTCCATCTATCTAATATTAAAGACTCTCAAATAAGCCTGGGGCTTCTTCCTAAATTTCAGCTAACTTATCTAAGTGCCAGCATGACTTCTTGAGTTATAGGTCTACTTCAACTTTATAGACATTGTGTTTCAAAGGACAGATGAGAGCCAGATCGCCTGTGGGCTGATCCTGACCTCTGGCACTCTTGAGTACTTTTTCACCGAATTCAGCTGCAGCTTCTTCAGCACTATAACAAAGACTTATCAACACACGCTTACATAGTTGTTATGCTGATCAAATGAGATACTTTTGGAAAACTGTTCCACGAGTAGGTCTGCTCCTTTAAAATTCCTCCAAACTCTTCCCTTAATTCTGAATAAAGCCACCGGGCATAACAAGCTTACAAGGCCCCATTTGATCTGATTTTTACCCTATCAGAATGCTCCCAAAAGATTACACTATATTCAAATAGTTCTAATTTCAGATTTTCCATTGCACAACCTAGTTCCCACCTCAGGATACTCACACTGGCATTTCTTCTTCCTGGGGGGGATCTTTCCCTGTTCTTTGCCCAGATCACTACTATTTTAATGTAAATTGCAGATAAAAGTTAATTTCCTCTTGATATACTGCATGACTCACCAAAATTCACATTCTCACACAATGTTCTCCACTGTGCATTTTTCCTATTGTAAAATATAAATCTCCAAATGCATATTTGTGTGTGTATATTTATGCTATTATAAAATGACAGCTTTTCTTCTTCCTGTCTTATGCAACCTAGGATTGAAACAGAAGGTATAGAATGGACCACAAGTTACCTGAGGGTTAGAAACAACAGAAATTTACTTCAGTAAGTTGAATCTTATTTAGGAAATATACAACTCATACTGTCAAAAATGGAGCAAAACTATTCATCTCTAACCTAAAAGTTGTTCATTTTCAGTTTTCTTAAACTTTTTTCGGTGATAACTATGCCTTTCTCAATGCTTAAGCCAATATTTTTGGAATCATACTTAAATTGTCTTTTTTCTCCCCACATACATATATCCCAGCTGTCAGAAAATTCTGTTGGTTACAGTACCATCAAAATTTCATAAAAGTCCAGGGAATCATCCTTTTGATTTCTAATGTCTCATTCTGGTCATAACCGATACTATGTTTAGTTTGTAAACTTTGGTGTGCTCTTAGAGCTCTTCTTATACTATATTCTCAATTCAAAAATTAGAAAATGCAGGGCCAGAGAGATGGCTCAGTAGAATAACCTCTTGCCTGGCAAGTGCAAGGGCCTGAGTTCAATCTCCAGTTCTGCCAAAAAAAATTAAAAAATGTAATTCGCACAAGATAAGAATTCTCTTATACTGAGAGGCTTGCATCACTTCCCTTCCTCATCTTCATAGGAGGTAAAGTCAGACTGTAACGTGTCCCAGGCCTGGCATGATCTGCTGTCTGCCACCTTTTATCTTCCCTGTTTTCATTACCATTATCTGCTTCACTTTCTCTTTCTGGGCACAGTAGCCTCCTTGCTTGATCTTACTTCCTGGTATCATCAAACTTTTCCAACCTGGCATATCCTGACCACCATATTTTGAATTCTAAGGTTCCCACATGCATTCATTTGTTTACTCTCAATAGCTCATCACATTTCCCTAGGCTATATTTTGATTTGTCAAACTACTTACTTCCTTATGGTATAATCCTTTGTTATATTTAGAGATTATTGTCGGAATATCACTTTTAGAATGTAAGAACCATGAAGATAGGGAGGATCTTCTATTTTCTTTACTGTTATCCAAAGTCTTTAGAAATGTCTTCTTGTATTAATGACTTTCAATGGCCGTTGGGAAACTAGAAAGAGGGGAGAAATGCTATAAAAATATTCTAGAAGCTTATAAAACTCATTTGATTAAAAGAAGTGGTAATATATAGAGAGATAAATGGAAAGATACACAGTGCAGTGGACATCAATACTATTTAATGAATAGAAAGCCAGGGATATACAGAAAAAAGAAGAACTGAAAATGATTATCAGACCAAAGACTTCAATAAGTGCTGGCATGCTAGTGCTAGTATTCATGACAAACATGGTAAAGGTGGCAGGAGGGACATTACTAAGAAACGGGATAGATGGCAAGAGTTTTCTTTGTTGCGTATTAACAATAAAGCTTCTAAATCCACAACTAGAGACAGCACTTCTGCAGATGCACGTAAAATTCTGTAGCCTACAGGGGAAACAGAAACTGTGCAGGTGGTCACATGCATAGATGGGAAATGATAGCATATTTTGCTTTTGATAGAATTACTGAGGAGAGAGGAAAGGATGGGGTGTGAAAGGGAGAGAGGGGAGGAGAGAGGCTGAATGATGCCAGTTTGCTCTTATTTTTGCATCATGCAAGGTGGAGACAGCTACAGTACAGAGATTTGATGAAACAGCAAGTTATAGGTCAATGTGAAAAAATGAAATTACCACCACATTGCAGAATTATCATGCAATCCTGATTGAATTATTAACTGATTTTTTTTTCTGGTGCCAGGCATTGAACTCAGGATTTTGTACTTGCCAGGCAGGTGCTAAATCCACTGAGTTATCTCCTTGGTGCATTAGTTTGAATTTAAAGTGAAGTCAACCCAATCGAGGTTGGCAGAGTAGTTATAAACAGGTGATTTATTGCAAGTGCAGAGAATTAATGAATGGTTTCATGATCAAATAGGGAATAATGGAGTGCCACCTTCTAAATTGACTTCCACCATCTTCTGCTCAACTACACTATTTCTATAACTCAAGTGTCTTACTCACTCTGACTTCATTTCATTATTTATTAACTGATTTAATAGATTAATTTTTGAGTTCTATTTATTTATTTTTATTTTAGGGAAGGGTCTACAGTGTGTTCCGTGTCTCACTACTAGAATGGACTCGTAGTGATCCACCTTTTTCCAGCCTCCCAAGTGCTGGGATTGCAGGCAGGAGCCACCACGCCCAGTCTTCAATTGCCATCTCAGCATGCCTGGGGGGGCGGGGCCAGCATGGCAGGCCTGGGGATTGAACCCCTGGGTCCTGCGCCTGCTTGCAGGCACTTTAATCCACTGAGCTATTTGGCCGGCCCTTAATTTTTGAGTTTTTATAATGTACTTGAGTGTAAAGATTCAAAAAACGGTAAACTCTTAAGCAAACATGTATTTATATACTGTGCACAGAACTAAATTTTAAATTTTATAATTTTGGTTCCACTGAACAATTAGGAAAAATGTCCTTTAGAAATGTAGGAATTAAATTACTAAAAGCATAACAGTTATCAAAGATGCTATAGGTATGACCACAAATGCTTGTTAAGGTATTACTATTTAAATAATTATGTTCTGCCTTATGGCTGATGATTTTCCTTTATATAAGAAATATGAACTTTATAATAAAGTAGTTCTCTCATACATTTTTAAGAAGCTCTTTGAAATCTATATATCGTCTTTTAGAAAGTAACCAACACAAGCTGCCATTTACCAAACTAGCATTGAACCATTTTTCCATAATAGTGATTACATAAAAAGACTTGAATCAATAGAAAAAAAAAACCTCTTTGCTACTGAAAATCCAAACTTATGAAAAAAATAAATAAGTGGTGGCCTTAAAGAGTATTTTCTCTGTTTTTGAGTGCTACTTTTTTTTTAAGATTTCGGATATTCTTATAAGAGTTAAAGTAGTAATATCACACTAAAGTAACCTTTCTCTTGAGCAAATTAAACCTTAAATTTTGGCATAAGTTGAACACATCTAATGTGAAAATATGAAATGTAAAATGTTTCATAATCCAAAGTTTCTTGATCATTAACAAGATTTCACAAGCAGAAGATTCCACACCATGAAAGTTTTTGTTTCATGGATAAAATTATTAAACTATTGTATCAAATCACCAACAGGGTACATGTATAAAGGTTAATTAAAAATATTGTGTTTAAATTTTAAAACTTATTACACTAAGACAAACATTGTCATTAATCTGCCTCTAAATACTTCTCTTCACTTTGAAGATACTTATCCATCACTCCTGTCACTTCCTTTTCTCTAAGCCTTCTTTGAAATTCTTGTGATTTATGAGGCAGTGCAGCTGCCAAGTACCATCCAATGGAATATTTTCCAATATTGTCATGAAAATATTACAGTCTATCTTATCTGTCTTATTCACTGGATTTGGCATCACGTGAATTTTAGTTATTTCTGAAAGTCAAGATGGCCACGGGAAGCAAAGGCTTTGATTTGATTCAAAACATTGAAGTAGCCACAACAGCACACTGAAAGATGCTTAAAATTTCCAAAGCTGCTACAGAAAGTGGCAAGAATTGTGGAATAAGTGTGTCCCATGGGAGGGGAGTACTCTAAGGGGAATAAAAGATAATGTAGTTTTTAAATATTCACTGTAGATTTACAACCACATCTTATATAAGATATATGAAAGAAGTGAGTTTCATGCATAGATTAGCTCCTCTTGCTATAATATCTAATTAGGTTTATATATAGATTTTCAAAATCAGAAAATATTCAAACTGAAAAGCTTCCACTTTTTAATCTTTTTGTTAAAGGATTCTCAGCCTCTAACAAATGAAGATTTAAAAAAGCAAAAATGGTTACGGTACATGGTTTCAGCAAACCAAAGTCAAAGATCTATTATGGAGTAAAGACTGTTGCTGACTTGCTGGAAAGATTCACAAACTTACAGCAAATGAGAGCTTGTATAAATCCAATCCTGATTCACAGAGCTCCCCCATACTCTGCTAAATACCTTCGTCATATCACTAAGTGATATCTCATCATATTTACTCTGTTTTTCTTTCTCTCTCATGGTTAACTTCCCAAAGCTAAAATACCCCTTTATTTTTCTTGGGTAATGTGTTACACAAACAAATTAGAGAAATCATCCTCTTTCTCTGGTGTGACATCTCAGGTTTCTCCTACCATAGTCTCCTCCCATACTTACATGCTCACTAGAGATTTCAGGTGGCTGAAGGAAGCAGTTTATAGGTAGTAAGAATCTGAAAACTGAAATTGTTAATCATAATTGTAAACTTGATTTCAGAGGCCACAGCTAGGAAATCAGTCATGCACCTTTTGAGTGTGTCTTGGTGGTTCATTTGGATGTGACCTTGGAGGATATGCCATATTCTTCTTCTTCTTCTTCTTCTTCTTCTTCTTCTTC
>NDGN011496672.1:5482-19824 GCA_002564285.1 Tympanoctomys barrerae
CTCTCTCTCTCTCTCTCTCTCTCTCTCTCTCTCTCTCTCTCTCTCTCTCTCTCTTTCTCCCCTTCTCCCTCTCCCTCTCCCTCTCCCTCTCCCTCTCCCTTTCCATCTTACTCTCTGCAGAGGCAATTGGGTTGTCATCATCTCTTCATGCATCATGAGTCTATTTTGGCCTCAGACCTCCTCATGATTTTGTGATTATTTGCTTGCTTGTAACTCTGGGAGGTCTTGTTGGCTGAGGTACAGTCCCATTCATATTCAGATCTCTTGGTGTCAGATCAGGTACAGGGCTTGTATGCTGCAAGATACAAAGTCCACTTTTGCTTTATTCATGCTCTTAATTTTTAAATTTAATTTTTAATTTTGTTGATTTCACTTGTTATTTTCTTTGCTCTTCTTCATCTAAGCCTGATTTGTTCTTCTTTCTAGATTCCTTATATTATTGATTTGGGACTTTTCTTCTTAAAAAATATATGTATTTAGTGTTTCAAATGTCCCTCATAGTAGTGCTTTTATTATGTCCTAAAAATTCCACTTATTCAGCACAATATATTTTAAAAATTCTCCTTTGCATTATGGGATATTTAAAAGTGTGCTGCTATCAATAAATATAATATGTCACATCAATAAAGACAGACACAGAAATCACATGATCATCTCAAAAGATGAAGAAAAAGCTTTTGACAAAGTCCAACAGTAATTCATGAGAAAAACACTACAGAAAATGGGAATAGTTGGTCTTTACCTCAATTTGATAAAGCCATTGATACAAACTGATAGGCAACATCATTCTAAATGAACAAAAACTGAAAGCTTTCACTTTAAAATGAGGAACAAGGCAAGCATATCCACTGTCACCAGTCCTATTCAATTTAGTTTTGGAAATAGAGCAATTAGAAAAGAGAGAGAAATAAAAGAATTAAGGACATGAAAGGAAGAAGTGAAATTATCATTATTTGCGGATATCATGATAGTCTACATGGAAGACCCCAGAAGCTCCTCCAAAAGTGGGAAGATATTTCTTGATCCTGGATAGGAAGAGGCAACATTGTGAAAATGGGCATACTCCCAAGAGGGTTATACAGATTTAATGCCATTTCAATAAAAATATTGTTATCATTCATCACAGGTATACAGAAAACATTGCTAGAATTCATTTGCAACCACAAGAGACCTGGAATAGCAAAGTCAGTCCTGGCCAACAAAGACAAGGCAGAAAGCATCACAATCCCTGAGGTGACAATATACTGTAAAGCTACTGTAATAAAATCAATATGGTACTGGCAAAAAATAGACCTGAGTAGCAGAAGATGCAGTCATTACTACAAACACACTTAGACATCTTTGACAAAGGGGCCAAATATATTTATTGGAAGAAAGATAACCTCTGCAACAATAGTGTTGGGAAAACTGGGTTTCTATTTGACAAAAACTAATACAAGACTGATGTCTACCACTTGTGCACTAAACTAAAGTCAGAATGGATCAAAGATTTAAATATTAAAACAGAAGCACTTAGTCTACTGGAGGAGAAATTAGGCAGAAATCTTGAAGACATAAGGATAGGCAGAGAGTTCATGAGCAAAAACCAAACTGTGCAGCAAACACCTCAAAGTATCAACATATTGAAAAGTCTTTGTACATCAAAAGAAATCACCAAGAAACTGTATGACTTCAGAAAAAAATTTAATCAATTGTTTCTCAGGCAAAGGGCTTCTATCTAGAATACATAATGATTTTTTAAAAATGAGGCCCCCAAAATTCAAAGACCCAATCCAAAAAAGATCATCTGAAATGAATATATATTTCTCAGAAGAAAAAATATAGGGCTGTGGAGATGGTCCAGTTGAATAAATGCTTCCTGGCAAGTGCAAGGCCCTGGGTCCAAAAAAAGAAAAAAAGAAAAAAAAAAGAAAAAGATATATAAATGACAAATAAATCTATGAAACAATGTTCAACATCATTCATCATCTGAGAAAATGCAAATTAAAGCAACACTGAGATTCAATCTCACCCTAGAAACAATGGCTATCATCAAGAAATCAATGAATATCAAAAGCTAATATGGCTGTGGGGAAAAACAAATTCTTCTCAACTCTTGGTGGAAGTGTAGACTGGTATAACTATTATGGAAATCAGTGTGGAGATGTTTAAGCAATCTTGGAATAGAGGTTCCATTTGATCTAGTTATTTCCCCTCTCAGATATCATCCCAGAAGACTTGAAAACATTATACCACAGTGATATATATGCACCTATGTTTATAACAGTGCAATTTGTCATAGCTAAATCTTGGAAACCATCTAAATGCCCATCAACTGAGGAATGGATAAAAATGATGTGATATGTTTATACAATGCAGCATTACTGAGCTACAAAGAGATATAAACTCAAAGCTTTTATAGATAGATCAATACAACTAGAGACTATACTCATAAGTGAACTAAATCAGACCTGCATGTATAAACATTGTATTGTCTCTGGTGTAAGAAACTGAAAGGGTAAATAAGCCCAAAAGATACAATAGGTACTGTGAAAGGGAAAGAAGTTTCCTCAAAAGGAAAGAATAACTGGGATGAGGGAAAGGAGAAAAGAAAGAAGGAACACAAAAAATATGTATATATACTACATAAGTAAGATAATTGTACTACTAATTTCTATTGCTTTGTTGAAAGGAACATGCAACATTTATTTATTTTTGACCAATTTGATATGCTTATATCTGGTAATCTGAACAACTACTTTGAAGATAACAGTATGCAGATAAAATAAACATTGTTGAATTCCTATCATCTTTTTTTTGAAATTCTGTATCATTTTTAATGTTTTATCATTTTTAATTCTCTTTAATACAAAAACATATTTGGTTTGCTGTTTCCACATGTGTAGAGATTTTCATGTTGCAATCCAATTGTTCAGTTCTACTTTAATTCTGCTGTAGTCATAGAACATATTTTGTACAGTTTCTACTTTACTAAATTGTTAAGGTTTGTTATATAGCCCAGGTATGATCTATTAGGAAGATTTTTTTGTTCAAAAAATAATGTTGTTAAAAAACAATGTGAATTATATTATTCTGTGTGCTACAAACATCAATTCTAATTGTTATCTTATATGGTGGTTTATCTGGGTTCCTCTATATCCTTGTTTATTTTTTTTATCTAGCTGTTCAACAACTGTTGCAACAGGTATATTGAAGACTCTAGCTCCTATTCTGGATTTATCTATAGTCTTTCAATTCTATTTACTTTTAATTCATATACTGTTTAGAGTATGTGCATATTTCTTTCTTTTTTTTTCTTTTTTTTTTCTTTTTGAGGTACCAGGGATTGAAATCAGGACTTTGTACTTGCTGGTCAAGTGTTTATTCTACTGAGCTATCTCCCCAGCTCTTCCTTTTTTTAAGTTAAAATTTGTATATTTTCTATCTTCCTTTTTCTTTCAAAATACCTGTATGGTTATATTTGAAGCAGTTTTCTTGTAGACAACAAATAGTTCATAGTTTTAAATTCACTCTGCCAATCGATGTCATTATGTATTTTCATTATTAATATTTCATGTAGTTATTCATATTTTAAGACCTTCCTTTAATTTTTTCATTATTTATTCATTCTGTTGCTTTTTGTTTTCTTTTTCCTTACTTTCTGTGAGTTACTTGAATATAATTTAAATTTTTTTTCCTTTTTTGGGAAAACTTTTCAAATTTCTGTTTTATATATTAAGAGTTTGCATTGACTTTTTCAGTGATGGTATGTCCTGGATAATTCACTGAAGGAAGATCACTTAGAAATTGATAAAGCTAATATCAGTCACACTGATGGAAATGGTGACGGAGCGTGATCAGCCTGGATTTCTGGATCTGACCATTTTGGTTTGAGCAGTCAAAGGCAGAGTGGGATCACAGGTGGAATCTTCTCAGGCAGCTCCACTAGAGCTGCTGGTGACCCATTTGCTTCTAGAGGTAATATGAGACAAAAGGCTAGAATTTTTTACTTCTGTATATTTTCTCTTATAACTTTAGTATAAGGACTGGTTAAAATTTATAAATACTATGACTAGTAACTATTACTTATAGGAAATTGGAAATTAGAAATGATGCAAAGTAATTGATTAAATAAACATGATTTTGGTCATTAACTAAATTCTAGCATACATTAATTAACCATGATGTAAATAAATAAATGCATAGGTAAATGAACATAAATAATAAACATACTGTTAAGTTCTTAAAGCTCAGACAAACTTTTTAGAATACAACCACTAAAATATGTGGAATGAGGCTAGGGAGATGGCTCAGCAGTCAAAGTGCCTGCAGGACAAGCCTAAGAACCTGGGTTCAGTCCCTCTACTGTATGCCTTGTGGGTCCCACACTGAGTGGACCTCTGAAACCAGGTGTGGTGATGTATGCCTATAATCTCAGCTAAGCGGAGGTTGAGATAGGAGGATCACTATGAATCCAAGTTGCGTAGTGAGACTCTGTACATTAAAAAAATGTGGAATAGTGCATATGGGAACTTTAGGTATACTTCTCTCTGTCTGGTGACCCTTTATCAAGCTATTTAACTATCTTATATTTCAACTTTCTTATCTGTAAGATGAGGAGTGTGCTTCCAACTACTTTGCAAGGTTTCTGTGAGGAGGTTAAGATTTAGCAAGCACTTCAAGAGTGCCTGGAATACAGTAAAGGATATATTTAGGTCAATTACTATTACTTTTACTGCTATTATTGAAAGGAATTGGAAGTTGCATGTACAGATATTGGCAGTAGTTAGAATTATCTAGATGAAAGATTTCAAGGTGTTTATTTCTTTTTGGAGGTTATTTTTATTTTCATTTTTACAATCTTTTTTAAAAATGTTTGTGGGTTTTGCAGGGTCTCACTATCCAGCTTAGATTCATGAGGGTCCTCCTGCTTTCAGCTTCCCCAGCGCTGGGACTATGGGCATGTACTACTACACTCAGATACTGGCTGGCTCAGCCCACCCTGGTGACGGGGCCGGCATGGCATGTGGTGCCAGGGATCAAACCATTGTCCCTGCACTTGCTGAAACTTGCCTAAGCAGGCACCATAGTCTGCTGAGCTATCTCGCCAGCCCCATTTTTCACAACCTTAACAATGAAAGATTTTCAAATTAAACATTATAACACATCAAAATTTGAGATAATTTTCATGAAGATTATAAAGTTGTGCATCTATATGTGTATCACCAAAAATAGAGAAAACTCGACTTACCCATAAAGCCCAAGTTTACTTATTACTAAGAGAAATTTGGCTATGCTTTTCCAGTTGCCCTTATCTTATGGTTGATGTGCATTGCTATAATCAGTGTATGTATAGTAACATTGCTTTTTCACACCATGTTGGATATATAATTTAATTTTAGAAAGTATAAATATAGCAGTTTACATTATAAATAGTACTTAGAAGATAGATAGAACAATGCAATTCAGAGATCATCTTTTTTTGCTAATCTTTGGATATTTCCAATTTGGGCTGCTATAATCATAAGATGCCTTTTAGTGGTTTTGTTTTGTTTTGAATGTATTTTGTATTATGACATATGTGAGAAATGGCTTATCTAAAATACTTTAAAAAATCTATGAAATTTATTGTGAAAATTCTTTCTAGACCTATTGGTCAGTTTTTCTATTTCTGGGAAAAAATATCCAGCACACACAACTCCAAGAAGAGAGGCCTAATTTGGCTCACAGTCTCAGGCCATGGTCAGTTGCTCCACTGTAGAAATATCATGGCAGAAAGGTGTAGGGGTAAATCTGCTCTGCTCATGGTGGTTGGGAAAATAGCAGGGCAAGAGTGACAGCACGAGACACATGCTTTGAGGGCCCAGCTCGCCCCCAGTGAGGCCTCACCTCCTACTAGCACATTGTTATAAACTCTAGTGGATTAGTCCCCTGGTCAACACAGTGTCTCTGTGATCTGTGAGCCAGTTACCTACCTATGTGAAAGTCTTAATCTAGGTGAGTTGGCAGGTAAGATTAACTGGTACCCCAGAAGTCTCTTAATGCCTGCTGAACCAGAAAAACTAGGACTGCACTGATTATGTGGCATAGTTTAAGAATATTGAACAACTTTATATCTTTGACTAGTTATCAGGTGAAAACTGGTGAGACTGTACTCTACATGTCTTTATTTTTTGGTAGCTTTAAATTTTTCTCCAGCATATATGTACAGGTGATGTATTATGATTTTTAAATTTTTTGATACCCCTTGATCTTAGGAGCTTTAACATCCACAGGTATATACTCTTTATTTTTAAACATATTTACACTTATTTTTCTTGCAACCATTATTTCAGTCTGCTGTTTTTCTTTACAGTTTAGCTAACTTTTATGTATAAAAATTTTAAACTCTTTATGGTCATAGATTTAAATATTTTCCTTTGTTAAGAGAGAAACATAAGAAATGTGTTACTATTAGGTTTAGAAAAGATCTTATTTTAGAACTTAAAAAATATTGCTTTGTATTCTTCCTGTTTTTTCATTGATTTTTTAAAAACATATATTTAACTATTCTACCTATTTCACATCTGTATCTATAAATTGAGAGGAAAAGTGGCAAGTCTTTTAAATGAACCAAAAAGCATAAAATTGTAATGAGAACATAAAGTTTGTATTAAATAAAAGATAGATGTGTTGGCCTCCTTGGACACCAACCTGCCCAGACATTTCTTGAACAGCTATTCTTATTTCCCTCTAGATTTACTGGCCCAAATTTAGAAAAAAATGCTTGTGATCACATAAAGTTCACAGTCCTTATGGTATGAAAAATGGCCTGGAGACCATAATACAGTTATTTAAAATATTTGGATGCTCATCAAAGTGTGTAGTGGTTAAGGACTTGGGATTTTGGGGCACAGAGACCTGGATCCATGTCGTTTTGCCATTTAGAGGGTGTGTGTATGAGGGGAAGGTGCAGATGTTACGTCTCAACTTTTCATCTCTTAAAAGTGCACAATGCTATTACCTACCTCATGTTTAGGATAGAAAGGGTGAATAAGAAAATAAAGATCAGCGCTTAGGAAGATGCTTGGTTCAGTGAAAGTTCTCCATAAATGCTCATTGTTGGTATTATTAATTTCAGCTTTACTCTGTCCTGTGTGACCCATCGGGTAGAGCAGAATGAGTGATGACAAATGCTAGCCTTTCTGAGGCAGGATGTGCTGAGATTCTGGGCTGTTTCAGGAGATACTGGCTCTTTTTTTATCACGGATCATTTTCTGGGAGTAGTGGGGATGGGTGGGATTTCTGACCACTGCCTGCTTTCACTTAGTGAAGTTGCTTTTGCCTGGGGCCGCTTTGAACAGCTTGTGGGAGGCTTGTTTTTTCCTGCCCCTGCATTCCCTTGGCATATTAGCACAGGGATTCAGATGAAATTGAGGCTGAGACCAGTCAGAGAAGAGCACGGAATGCTAATCAGCCTGCCAGTGCTAGGGATGCTCTTGAAGGGGCCGAGATGATGCCTTCCCTACCTTGGGAGGAGGACGCAGAGTGCATTGCCTGGGAGACAGCTGTGAGGCAGAGACAGACACACACAAGATGGAGGCTTTCCTGCTTGTTAAAGTGCTCCAAAGACAGGTGGGCAGGAGGCCAGGGCAGGGAGGGCAGAGGTGACCCAGGTCAGGTCCAAGACACAAAGAAGAGGAGAACTGACCTATTCAGCCACATTTGTCTGTGTGTATTTTGAGAAGGATAAATGAAAACAGATATTAGTTAAAGTGATTAAGATCATTTTATGTGTTATGTGTTCTCAACATAGAAACAGACCTGAGTCCAAATTAAAATTTAAATATGAGCCTTTTTATTACTGGGCCTGGGGCCGCTTGACCACACTCATGCAGGAAAGGACAAATGGCCAGGAGTCTTAGAAGTATAGAGGTTTTAAAGGTAGAAATTGCATCCTGTTTGGCAGACAAATTTGTCATTTAACATAGAACAGTTTCTTTAGGGACAGTGTGACCATTACTCAGCATACATTTTTTGGGGGGAGCATTGTTCTCTGGGAAACTCTCAGTCTATTGGTGATTTATCAATGGTACACCAAGCATCCTTGTGGTCTTACAAGGAAGCAGAGTCACAGAAAGTTGAGCAGAGTACTTTTTTACATTTAGTTTTACATTAATTCATCACATTACATTTACATTAACCCTTTACATTATGCTGTAGCAACTGATGGTAGGGGAAAGAGCAGAGCTCTACTCTGAGTTGTGCAGAATGAGATGCTTTAATGATGGAGGAGGGGAAAGAGCAAGCATGGCCGGCGAGCCTGCAGGAGAGCATGGGATGGGGTGAGGAGTTCGGTCTGTGTGAGTGTGGTCAGGCAGCTGTGTCTGCCGGCCGACGACTACGGAAGTGAAGATTCCAACCCATGAAGAGACAGACTGAGGAGTGGATTTCAGAGGAATGGCTTCCAGGTCCTGGAGAAGGACACATCAAAATTATAAAAGATACACAATGGGGCTCTCTGAGGGACAGTGGAAGAATGTAATATTCTAGAGTCACTACTCTAAGAAAGGTGTTGGCTAGAACCCATGGTGAGCCCCTGACAGCCAGGAGCTGCTTCGTAGAGGAGCCTGCAGAGACAGGGCTGCTCAGGGTGGCAGAGCTGAGCTGGTGTTGGTCGAGTCTCTTCAGGCAGGTGGTGGGGAGCCGTCAGGTCTCCTGGGTATAGGCTGAGGGAGAGTCGGAGCGCTGGGTACCTTTCCTGGTTCTATGGTTTGTGGATGGACAAAAATGGCTTCTCTCAAACTGCGTTGATGAAAAAGGACAATGTGTATAAAACAATGTAGGAAATGTTAATATTTATTTTTAATACTAAGAATAATAACTGGAGAGCTTGGCTTTCTCTTGTGTTATGAATACGTGGTGCTACATAAATGGCCAGGTCTTCCAGATGGGGGCCGGCCCTGGAAGGCGGCACTCGCAGACCTGCTCTTTATTCTCTCTGTGAAAGAATTATTTCTGACTATATTAGCTTGTTTCCCTTGTTTTTTTTCCTCTTTTCTTTTGGGCTTGCTTTCTCTGCTTAAGGCACAACAATCTAAAGTCCATTGCCGACAGAGAAAATTCTTTTTAAACAATGCTAACTATGGTCAAAGTGGGAACAAGATAATTTTTTAATTTTAAGTTTTTTCCCCTTGTATTGGTATTATGCTTAAAAAGAAATTCCAAACTACTTTTCTGTCTTGTATCCATGAGATATGTTACTTGGAAAGCATTCAGTCTTCTGATAAAAGCTGTGACTTCATTTTTCACTTTAGAGGACTGAAAGAAATATTTAAGTGAAGTTCTAGTTTATCAACTTCAAAGCTTAATTAAGGCAAAACAACTTTTGAATTTGGATGAAAACACTAGGTGGACTTTTGTTTTTGCTTTGTACTTTGTCTGCTCTCCCAGGGGAGCAGCTGCTTTTTAGCAGGTATGTTAAGGAATGATGCCCTCTGTTTTTATAATGCTTTCCTCTCTTCAAAGTGCTTTGTGTTATCTCATTTGATCATCACAACAAACTAGCGAACTCACAGCCTAAGGTCAGTGCACTCTGTGCATAGGAGAGGAAGCTGCAGGCAGGGATGGGGAAATGTCGGGGGGGAGGTGGGGGCGGGGAGTTAAGGATGGAGGCCAGCACTCCCAGTTCTTCCTTTGGACCTCATCAAAGGTTGTCTCCTTGGAAAGACCACAGCATGGATGGGATATTGCAAATCTACTAGAAATTCATAGTTAAGCTTTCCAGCTTGGGTTGAATGCTCTGAGAACTTCTGTTTTGAGGTTACGTTGAGATTACTGCTTAACTTATTTAATATGCCATAAAAAGAACATTAAGGCAGGTTTAAAACTAAAAATGGTCTGTTCTGAAACTGGATGTTTCTTTTTCTAAAATAGGTTCATTGAGATAGAATTTATATACTATGTGACTAGAACAGTTAAAATGTACAATCCATAGTTTTTAATACATTGACAGATAATAGACAACTAACCTCACAGTCCCTCTTGAAGTATTTAACATCTCAAAAGAGATCTCTGTACTCCTTAGCTGTTCACTTACTCCCCCACCTACCTCTCTCCATCTATTCCTAGTTTACTTTCTGACCTGCATTGTCCCAAGCGGCAGTGCCCCCTTATCCACATGGGATATATTCCTGAGTGGATGGCCACTATTACTCTACACATCTGTCTACATTTTTCTGTGCATGCGTGTTCTCATTTCATTTTTTTTTCTCATTTCTACCGGCTACATACTCAACAATGAAATTGCTGGGTCAGATGATAATCCAACATTTAAGAAGTTGTCAGATAGTTTTCCAGAGTATCTGCACCTTTTTATTTTACCACTAGCAGTGTACAAACATATGCATTTCTCAACAATTTTGCAAGATCTGACTATGTAACATTTTGGTTTAGCCAGCCACAGAGATACAAAGTGTTATCACATCACGGTCTGATTTGCATATCTTCAGTGGCTTAGGGTGACAGCATCTTTCCATGTGCTAATTGGCCATTTGTGTATCTTCCTTGATATAAATGTCTATTCAGATCCTTTGCCCATTATTTAATTGGTTTTTTGGTCTTTATTATTGCATCATATTTTCATTTATTGCTGATGACCTTTGAAGCACCCAGCTTATTAATTCTGTGGAAGCCTAATTTATCTACTATCTTTTGTTTCTCAGGCTTTCTTATTTCTAATGATCTATTGCCAAAGCCAAGATCTTGAAGATTTATGATTTGTCTCCAAGCTTTCTCCTAAGAGTTCTAGTGCTTACATTTAGATCTTTGATCCATTGCATCATTGATTATTACATCTTTGACCCATTTAAAATTCTTTTTTGTTTATAGTAGGAAGCAAGAACCGTGTGTGTGTGTGTACTCACGTGTGTCCTCAGTTGGTCAAGCAGCATCTGATGACAAGTCTTTTTTCTCCCTGTTGAATCATCTTATACTCTTGTTAAAATCAGTTGGTTGTAGATGTATAGATGTTTGGGTTTTTTCTGAATTCCAAATTGTGTTGTTCAGGTTTTTTAAAATCTATCTTTATGCCACAATAATCTTGATTATCACTCTTTTTGTAGAAGCTTTGAAATTAGCCTATGGGTTAAGTATTAAATGTTCCCTAAAGACCTAAGTATTGAGGGCTTGACCCCCAATATAACAGTGTTCAGAGGTGGGCCCAAACAGATGATTGGGTGATGGTGGTAACCATCTCATTGACTCATTGATAAATTCACAGAAGGATGGGTTATTAGGAGGTTAGGCCCACATGGAGAAGGTAGGTCACTGGGGTTGTACCTTTGAAGGGTAGGTCCTATTGTCCATCCCTTCTTCTCTTTCTTGCTCTTCTATTCCTGGCTGCCATGAGGTGAATGATTTCCATCCAATTAACCTTTGACCATACTGTTTCTGTCTTGGAACAAGCTTACCATGGACTGAACCCTCTGAAACTGGGAACCAAAATAAACCTTTTCTCCTTTAAATTCTATGTGCTTGCTGTTTGGTCCCAGCAATGCAAAGCTGGCTTTCAGGATATGTGACTTCTGATATGTTGAGTATTCTAGATCCCATATGAATTTAATAATCAGTTAGTTCTTTTCTCTGTGTGTGGTTTTTCTTTTAAGAGATGGAGGAGGGCTCACTATCATTGGTCTTGAGGGTTCTCAGTATTTTAGCTCATCTTGCACACTGGGGCTGGAGCAGTTCTCTGGCTCAGCATCCTGAGTAGCTGACACTGTAGGTGTCTCCAGATCAGCCAGTTACTTTCTCCAAAGATGTCAGTTAAGATTCTGATATGGCCATTTAATATAAAGACCAGTTTGGGAAATGTCTTCATCTTAACAGGTTTATATGTTCATCACACTGTTTTTCAATTCATTTTTTTTTTTTTTTTGCGGAACTGGGAATTGAACTCAGGCCCTTGTGCTGTCCAGGCAAGCACTTATTCTACTGAGCCATCTCCCCAGCCCCTTTCAATTCATTTTGATCTTTAGTTTCAACAATGCTTTGTAGTTTTCAATGTGTAAATTTGGGATTTCTTCAGTTAAACTTATTCTTAAGTATTTTATTATTTTCCATGTTATTGTGAAAATTATTTTTTTAATTTCACTTTCATATTGCTCACTTGCAAATATACAAAACCACAATTGACTTTTGTGTATCGATCTTATATCCTACAACCTTGCTAAACATGATAATTAGTCCCACTAGCTTTTGGTTAGGTGGATTCCTTAGGGTATTTCCTTTACACCTTGGATAGTAATATCTGTAGATTGAAATAGCTTGACTTTCCAATTTGGATGCCCTTTCTTCTCTTTGTATAATTGTTTTGCTTAGAACTTTAGCTAAGTTGAATTTCCATGGGAAGAGCAGTCATCTTTCCTCATCCTGTTCCTGATCTAAAGGGTACAGTATTCAGTCCTTCACTATTGAGCACAAGGCTAGCCAGGGCTTTCACAGATGCCTTTTCTTGGTCTCTTCCCAACTTATTAAGTTGTTTTTTATGATTGGGCATTTAATAATGTCACATGCCTTTCTACACTTATTGAGATGATTAAGTGACTTAAACTGTTTATTATATTGATATGACATATGGAAGTAATTAATTTTTCAGAGATTAAATCTGTCTTACATTCTTGGGATAAATCTCATATTGTCAGAGTACCTTATGCTGGAATTGTGTTGTGCGAAAGTTCTTTTGAATTGAATATGTTATAGTTTGAAAGTGTGTTTAACACACTGGATTTGCCATCTTAGCTTAGCCTAGACTATCTTTAACATGCTCAGAAGAATCATATTAGGCTGATTTTGGCAAAAATATGTAGCCTGAATGCTATTTTATAATAAAGTGTTAAATATATTATATAACTAATCAAAGTTTAGAACTATATGGTCTAGTGAGGCATTTTGCATTCATATTCCTAAAAGGTATTGATTTATAGTTTTTGTTGCTTTTCTAAGGGATTGATACTGGCCTCATAAAATGATGTGGAGAGACTTTTTCACTTATGTTTTAAAAAAGTTTGTAAAAAATTAGCTTAATTCTTGCTTGAATGTTTGGCAAAATTATTACTGAAGTACTTAGGGCTTAGTCTTCTCTTCATGGTTAATTTTTTAATTCTCTGTTTAATCTCTTGTTGTAAGTCTGTTCTTGAGTCAGTTTTAGTACTTATGTTTGGGTAGAAGATCAGCCTGACCTCTCATGAGGTTGTGGTGAAAACTGATTTCATGCTTCTTCTTTACTAGCTAACTAAGTCACAATAAAGTGTTGGCTGGACAGTACTGTTCTGGCAAGACAGGATCAAGACAGAGGGTACTTGTAGGAAGGGAGGCAGCAGGCTTGAAGAGCTGGGACATAGGGTGCAAAGAGTGAATATACATTTTCAGAGCAAATTTAGGCATAGAATTTGAAGTAATGAATTAAGCTAAATATTAGGACAGAGTTTGCAATAATTGGGATTCAGGCTGGGCTTGGTGGCACATGCATGTAATCACAGCACTTGGGAGGCTGAAGCAGAAGGCCTTCTGTGAATTCAAGGCCAGCCTGAACTTCACAGTGAAACTGTCTCAAAAACAACAACAAAAAAAACTGAACCAAACCAAGCCAAGCCAAAACAACTGACAATGCAGAGTTCCTTCCCCTGTGTTTGGGGCTTCCACACACCATCACAGGTCATCCAAATGGTTTAAGGCACTCCAGCAGCATGTCCTTCTCTGTAGGGAGCTCAGGTGGTATGATCACTCAGTCACTGCCAAGCTTGGCTTCAGGATCTCCTGCCTTGCTTTGCCCAGGAAGGTCGCAAGGTATAGCAGCTCACAGAGGGCTTTGAGGATGAGAGTTTGTGTTCAGTGAGGGCCCTAGTCCCCTCAAACAGAGAGGACTTATTCACTCTTTCATAAATATAAAACATGTCCTTCAGACATGCATATGTGTGTGTATTGCCTTTTTGTTACTATTTTGTCTTCAATAAAGAAACCAAGATGTCTTCCAAAAACAATCATTTTGAGTTGATAAATTAAGATCGCCTTTTTGGAATATGTTTTGAGATATATATGCATATATATTCTCAATAATATGTATATTCTTTTGGAAGAACTACAGTGGTATCTGGAATTTGAGTATTTCTATTTCCATTTATACAACCCCACAGGCTGGTGGCCAAAACAAAGGATGTTTATACTTTGTAGTACTACAGGGCTGGGGAGATAGATCAGTAGAATAAGTGCTTGCCTGGCAATCACAAGGTACTGAGTTCAATCCCTGGTACCATGAAAAAAAATGTGCAGTACTATAACTCAGAAATTGAAGATCTTTTTCTTCCAAGGCTTCTCTCCTCCCCCCC
>NDGN011496689.1:7484-30067 GCA_002564285.1 Tympanoctomys barrerae
TTTTTTTTTTTTTTTTGGAAATTGGAACTGTATTGCTGTTAATAATTTCCCTGAAAATGCTGTAGTGGCCAAAAGAAAGGGAAGCGCCCTTTAAGTACAGAACAAAGGTGTAATATTTGTGGAGATGTTAGGTTCGACTTGCATATTGCTTTGAGATTGTAATTTGTATCGTAAAAAGAAAGAAATTTCTTAGAGATCTTTTCAGTATAAATAATCCTCTGTTAACTACCTGAAATTCTCTAGAATCTTTGTTTTTCTCTCACTCAAATTATTATAGTGTGTGTGTGTGTGTGTGTGTGTGTGTGTGTGTGTCTTAGGGAAGGGTCTACAGGGTTTTCAGTGTCTCACTACAAGATCAGATTCATAGTGATTCTCCTGTTTACAGCCTCCCAAGAGCTGGGACTATAGGCCTAAGCCACCATGTCCAGTCTCAACTGCCTTCTCAGCACACCCAGCATGCCCCGGGGGCGGGGCCAGCAGGGCAGGCCTGGGAATCAAATCCCTTGCCCTTGTGCCTGCTTGCAGGCACTTTAATCTGCTGAGCTATTTGGTTGGCCCTCAAATTATTATTTTGATAAGTAAGAATTGTAATCTTTCCAGCCCAGAATAAGCAAAGGTTAATAATTTGTATTAGAGAAAATAAAATGGAATGCTCTATATTGTCATTCATTGTACCACTAGGCTTTTGCTACTCAAAATAGTAGTTTTATTTTTAATTTAGCATATTCTTGACAAAAAGAATGGATATATTGGTAAAACTAAAGGTACATTGTTTCATTTTACATTTTCTTATATCTTAATTAAAATTAATCTAAATAGATCCATTTTTACTTCTGCAGTTTGAAGTATAGGTGTGTTATTCTGCTTTTCAACATTTAATAATATTTTGTCATATAATTAACATTGATTGAATAGAGAACAATGCCTTACACAATGAAGTGCACAATTGGATGGTGCTTTTAACTCATTTGCTGGAATGTGCCAAGTGGATTAAAATTGGTAGAAAACTGTAGAAGGGTCGGGTAAGTGTTTCATTTGGTTCTAAGGTAGTTAATATTTGATTAGATGCAGAACAGAAGGAGACAGGAATGCTGACTGCAACAGATGTTGAAAATAATATAATGAGCAATTAAAGGTCAATATGTAAAGCACACCACCAAGCAGACCGAGGAATTATCTATCTGTATGCCAAATGAGAAATATAATCCAAAAACATAATGCATGTACCTGAAAGCGAACCTAGTGTAATATAACATTCGATCTATGTAACTATTCTATCTACTTTTACCTAGAATTTAGTAATTTGCTTTTTATTCATGTGTACTCTGTACCTAGATTTTAAAAGGTACATGTCTTTAGTAGGAGTGCATGGCCAGAGTAGAAATAAGTCACATCTTAAGTCCCTGTTTCAATTTGACTCTTTTTCATGTGTCATGGAGTCTGCGGGCTCGAGAAAGGAAATTAGCTAAGACTAAATTACTGAAAAAAAATAAAGGAATTCAGAAGACAACATGTACAAAGATTTTAGCTCATGCTCAGCTGGCACCTACATGTCTAGGTGTGAAGGAAAAATTTACAAAGCACTTGAAGGGCATGGCTACTTTTTTTTTCCATTGATTAATCACGAAAAGTACACAATTCATTTATCATCAAAGAAAAGACGTTCGTGTAAAAAATGAACAAAGGCTTTTTGTGGTTGTTAGATCATCCCCCAAGTCAAAATCGGTGTACATTTTGTTAATGTGTTACTGGAATAAACAGCAGCGCCCATTTAGCACTGGACTACGTGGCCCGCTGCCAGAATACGCAGTCCTGATTACAAGGGGCGAGAGCAAGTCCTTCACACTGATTTACATCTCATGCATTACAGTTCACATACTGACAGGGTGAACAACTGTGTTAACTAAATGGAGAGCAAAATACTATTTTCTCCTTCTGGCTTACCACTTTTAAACTAAGATTAAATATCCCATATTACAGTGAGATTTCTCACATTAGAAATGAAACCAAGTACATTTTTTTCTTGCTTTGGGGGCAGATTATTATAGCTACAAGGACGTCAAGTCGATTTTGTAAGCTAACAGTTTTTCTCAAGGTTTAAAATAAATGTTATTTTAATGTATAGCAAATAGTTTCCTCTTAACTGAATGGCCAGTATGTATGCATGTGCTCCATAACAAGGAGTGCAACATACCACTATTAAAATGCATTTTAAAATAAGTATAAAAAATAAAATAAAATAAAAAGTACAAATTCATTATTAGTATTATTTTATTTTTTGGCAGAACTGAGGATTGAACTCAGTCCCTTGCGCTTGGCAGGGAAGCGCTTGTTTCACTGAGCCATCTCCCTGGCCCTCATTAACATAACCTGCTTTTTATTTTTGAGACAGGGTCTTTCTTTGTAGTGTAGACTGACCTTGAACTCACTCCGTAGCCCTCCTTGGCTTCCAACTCACAGCAATTCCCCTGCCTCAGCCTCCTTAGGTGCTGGCATGACAGGTGTGTGCCACCACTCCCAGCCATTAACATTGATATTTGAGGGTTTTCATTTCCTACCAATAAATCACCTATCTTCTTCAAGAAGCTTAGGAGTTCTTTTACTATTTCATCTATACAATTTTCCAAATTACATTTATCTAAAATTAAAAGTGATGTTATTTTCATATATATATAATCGAGTAGGTTAAAACGAGTGAGAATTTAGCAGCTGAATAAAAGTGGATATTTTGGCCTTAAAATTTACTCTGTCATAATTTTATCTAATAACTCCTTTTAATTATACTCCTATAGCTAATTCACTTGGACAATTTTAAGAGATAAGACTCTATATTACCAGTGAGGTTTTTATTACTTCGGATACTTCCACTTCCCCTCCATTAATCCACGTTGTGATGGTAGTTAGAATCTACTTCTATTTATTTAAAAACATCTGTGATTACTAAGTTAACCAAGAGTAGCTAACAACTTGCCCTTGGGAAATTTGCTTACCTATAAAGAGAGTTGAACCATTTATTTTTTATTCAGAAATCTTTTCTGAATATACAGAATGTAGCAAAAATAAAAGTCAATAGAGAAAGAGGCAAGGAATCTAGAATAGGTAATGAGCAGAATTTAACTTTGTGTGGGCCAACTGTTTCAGGAGTTAACAAGGGGTTGAGGATGAGGAAGGCATCTTCCAGGTGCAAGACAGCAGTGGGACAGAGCTGGGACAACTGTCCATGAACAGCCTTAAATTGAATAGACTTTTTTCTTAACCTTAGAGTAACTGAGTTAGCAACAATATGGAGGCTTGTACCTTCCTGTTTCCACCGTGAAGTGTGACGATTCTATGCCTTCTGCACAGGGACACAGACAGGGAAGCAACCCAGCAGACTTGGGAAGAGATGCATTAGAATGGGTTCTCCTTGGGATAATCAACGAGGACTGTCACCTGACGGTGCTACAGAAAAGCAGTGGTCCCAGGTAGATGTCAGGGCACAGATGTCACCTTACAGGAGACTACTTTAGGATCCTATGTGTGGAAAGGGACCAGCAGCTTTCAATACAGATTTCTGAGTTATGAGGAAGTAGGACAGATAGGATAGCTTGTAGGTGAGGCCTTCCTCCTAGGAGAGGCACTCTAGTGATGAAAAGTGGCCTTAGTTAAAAGAATAGCAATTATGTTCTTACACGGAGTATTTTCTACTTCAATGAGCCTCACAGTCTGTGTTGTGGTCTAGCTTGTACTAAAGTTCCAGATGTTTTCTGACTTCATCACCTGTCATTGCCTGGGTCTGTTTCAGTTACAGTAGCATTTGCTTCTAGGTGTTTGCTAATTATCCAAGAAACTTTGCTATGCACTGTTTCTTGGATGCTTTATAATATGCTACTATTATTGGCTAAAGTAATCCAATCCAATCTATCTTCAGTGCAGAGCGCATGTATCTATATGGAGGTATCAAAAATTTTATAGCTCAGCAGAAAATGATGGTGGGAAAGTATAAATTAACAAAGACAACCTGAGTGTTTCTGAACTAACAGGAAGAAATGTGCTGACATGTTTTGCATACCAAGTGAATGTTACCTTTTCCTAAATCAAATTTGATAAACCTTTCTCCATTACTACTTTTTGGAAAATGCTTTGACCCATTAATTATTGGATAATGATACTATCTATGAAATCAATTGATTATTAGAGAAGGTGGATACTCTTTTTATAACTTTCCCAACACACTATAAATTATACTCAACAGAGAAAATCCCCCTTTCATAGAGAATTAATAAATTTATAGTATAGAAACTTGCATCACCTGGTTCTAGAAGAATATCCACCATTCATTAGTCATCTTCAAAATATCAAATGCAACTAAAGATATCAAAAGCTTCCAATACATACTAAAGATCTAGTTTCTTTTGAAAATTAAATTTTATTATGTCATTTTTCATTTTTATTTTTATTTACTTTTTCTACCAGGCATTTAACTCAGAACCGCACACTTGCCAGATAGGTGACATGCTACTAAGGTGTATCCTTGCCGCTAGGTTATCTTTTAAAAGAAAGAAGTGGGGCCGGGAGATGGCTCAGTGGAATAAGTGCTTGCCTGGCAAGCGCAAGGGCCTGAGTTCAATCCCTGGTTCCACAAAAATAAATAAATAAATGAATAAATAAATAAGAATAAAAATAAAAGAAAAAAGCATCAACAGGTATGGTGGCACACATTTCTGATCCCAGAACTCAGTAGGCTGAGGCGGGAGGATCACTGCAAGTCTGAGGCCAGCCTGGGCTACAAAACAAGCTCAACACCAGCCCGAACTACATAGTGAAACTCCGTCTCAAAAAGACTAACAAAAAGAAGGAAGAAAAAGTGTTATACATTCTCTGAACTTTAAAACACAACACTATCTTAGATCCTGCCTCCTTTCTTGCAATATTCAAAATGGTCAAGAGGATGCAAGATTATGTATTAGAGAGTTGATTATTTTCTTTACATTATAAACTAAACTGTCAAAAAAGAGGGTCCAACACAAGGCTAAGGGGTCATATTTTCACAGAACTCTTTTCTTCTATTGACTCACTGAAAATAGTGACTAGAAGTTTAAAAAATTAATTTAAATTTAATTAGAATACAGTACCATTTAGTTGGTTCATAATTTTTTCAAGTAATTTTAAAAATAATTATTTCAGGAGCTACCTTTTGCTATACATCATGAAGTAACTAAATTAAGAATTTAAATTATGCTGCTTTCGTATTTATGGTTAATTATATTTTCACTTCATGAACAGCTTTTAATAGGGAATTTAATTTTAAATTTAATAACACCAATTCCGCTAATTCAAATTATTGTTAAAAGATAAATTCTGTTTGATATTAATTAAAAGTGGTAATATACTTTAAGCTAATATGCTTTTAAAATAGTGTCCCTTAAATGATTTTGAGCCCTAATATTTTTATGCAGTCTCCATATACTCTTTAGATTATTGCAAAAGTTCTTTAGCTTTGAATTAATGTCTATCATAAAACTGCAGTATTTTGTAAAAATTATTTTTTTAGATCTATGAAGCAAAATTGAAAAAGGAAATGATAATATTTAAATTTAATTAATGATATTATAATTCTTCTAAATGACTAGGAAGAGTATGCAGTGAATAAAACATTTTGATGCTTTGGTACCTTAAAATTGAAGTTTCATTTTGAAACCTTTAAGGAAATACAACTGATAGGCAAGTTGGAAAAGAGGAATTTGGGAGAAAGCCTCCATGATTTGTCACATAAACGCGAAAGGCAGAAATACGGAGATGCACCATAGTTGCAACCTAGCAATTATAATAGGTAATATTTTGAATATAGTCTTGCTGATAAGTAAAATGCATTTTGGTAAGGAGAGAAGGAACTTATAGGAAAGAACTTATAGGAAGCAAAAAGAATGAGATCTTGTATGCTGGAATCTGATTATCTGCAGTTTCTGGATTTGCAGTTGTGTGCAGAGTCAGAGGAACTGGAATAAGTCTACTTGGCTCAACATTAGGTGTGCGTCTGTAGAAAAAATCAATTGGTATCTTTTAGTCTCAGTGTCTTCATATTATACAAATTACATTATCTCTTCCATTAAATATATTTAACTCTCAAATTTTAACTTTCCTACAAGACATGTTTCTGTGACTCTTATTTATTTATTTATTTTTCACATGTGTATTTGGTACAGGATCTCACTGCACAGCTCTGACTTCTAATGATCCTGTTTAGCGTCCCCAGAGCTGAGATTACAGGCATGCATCCCCATGCCAGAATTTGGTTATTTGGTCACAGGCTTAGTGTGTTCCAGGGGTGGAACTGGCACAGCATACAGGAACAGGGATTGAACCATCATCCCTGTGCTTGCCAAAGCAGGGGCTTAGTCTGCTGAGCTATCTTGTTGGCCCTGAGTCTCTTTTATGGAGTATGACACTTTGAACTTACACTGTGCTTACTGCACCTGTTTGCATAAGACTTCACTGGACAATACACTTTTTGGGAGGAAAAATGCTTTCTTTATGCCTCTGTGCACTCTAAAATACTTATCATAAATTTCATTAGCATGACCAATGAGTACTTGCCTTAGGAGGAACTCATTCACTCACTTAAAATCAGATTCCAGAGATCTTTACAATGTCTACAAGTTAAAATTTTGTCTCTTAAACACTTGATCTGTAACCTAGTCTTCATTGAGATATTCAGTAGTTTGAAGTTTTCAAACATTTAAGCTAAAATTATGCACGTTTACATGAGTAATATTTAAATATTGATTGTAAGCTGATGTGGTAATACATTGGATATAATGTGTTAAATAAATGTGTTGTAAAAAACTAGGTTCACCTTTTTTTTCAACTTCCTTCACACAGGTTTTATTTTTATTTATTTATTTTTTTGTGTGTGTAGAACCGGGGATTGAACTCAGGTTCTTGCGATTGCCAGGGAAGCACTTATTCCACTGAGCCATCTCCCTGGCCCCCTTCACACAGGTTTCAAAAATTACTAAATTGTCTGTGTTTCACATTATGTCTTTGAATTCTGATTTAATGGAATCATGTGCAATGCAGATTTCCATATCTGGAAAACCTTCAGGTTATTCCAATGTGTGTAAACATTAGAAAATGACTAGCTTGGAACACTACCTGCGCATAGAGGACAGTCACATAACAGGAGGGATGCTGCCATAGCCCTGAAACTCATCGTCTTGTTAGTGTGTAAGTGAATTCTACCAGCGAACCTAGTTTTCATATTGATCAGAGTGTGCGCGCGCACATGTATGTGTGTGTGTGTGTGTGTGTGTGTGTGTGTGTGGTATAGTAGTGAAAGAAAAAGAAAAGTTGGCTATCATCCTGAATAGCACTCTCAACAAATCTTATTTGAGGTCACTAGAAACAATTAGCACCTTGTCTGTTGCAGTCGACATGAGGAGCTCTCTTTTTTAGTAAATGATGTTTCTAGCCAGCTTCAAAGGAGAGACTTACGTGCTAGGAAAAGGCCAAGCAGAGGGAGGGCAGAACTGAAAAGTGAAATAAAATAAAGTTTTCTGGAGGGCTTGACTCTGGAGAATAAACCTGATTAATTTACTTACTGATCTAATATTGGTGAAAACTGAACCAATGTGAATGGGTTGCTGGAGAAACAAAGAATATGAACAAAGGAGACGTTATATTTTTTATTCAATAAAAATTAAAAGGTAATACTTTCCTTGTATTAAAAGAGTAATAAAATGTAATATTTAAAGAAAAGTATATTTAAACTTAATGAAAGCAAGTTTTTAAGGTTTTACACTGGTTGTATGATGCTATAGCTGCAATTCATCCAGACTTTCAGATATAATGCACAGGATAATATTATGCAGTGAAATTTTTATAATAAGGCTTTTAAAAAAGAAATTAAAAAAATTATTTGCTCTGATTTACTCTGATTAAAAATTACAAATACTTGAAAAGCAACCTGATTAAGCCTCAGTTGACCCTGGTTGAATCTCACTAGATCATTTTTTGAAAACATAAACAACAATATGTATTCACATTAGATGATTAGTGGAGCCCATTTTCCCCTTTCAACATTCTCTTCAAGAGAAATCAACCACTTTGCCATCTTTGCGGACTGCAGGGGGTGTTGGGCTGCGCAGAAGCCTCTGGTCTTTTAGATTCTCCAGAAGGCTTAGAGGGAATGACTTAATAGCCTTTTGAGAGAACTGAGGTTGCATTTTGTGCCACTGCAAATTTAAATCCAGGTCACAGAGATGTTAAATAGCAAATGACACATTTACTTTGCCACCCAGCTGCCTCCTCTAATGCACCAGGCCTGCCTTCGGAACAGAGTCAGCATGCGAATGCTAGGTTGCATGCAGTGGTTTTGTCTATCAGGGTGATGCTAAAGTAAGAAATTCTGCCCACAATTAAAAAGCTACTTAGCTCAATTGCTAATTCACCCCTCAAGTGTCAAATAAATGACTTGTCTCTCTCAAGGAGATATAATCCTGAACCTCATGAGTGAAAAGTTTTCAAGCTGTTCAATGACTCAGAGTTGAGATAAAAATACTCCCAGTGAATCTAACTCCCCATGCTGTGTGGCGTAGGTCACAGGCTGTCATCCTCAGGCTACTGTCGGCAATCTTTGAAAAATATGTTTTCCCTCAAGAAAAACATGTTAAGTATAATCATACTTATTTTATAGTCATAAAAGAAAGATGCTTTATGTTACCGAAGTCCTAATTATCTTTTTATCACACACACATTTTTTAAAAAGACTCTCACTGTTAAATATCCATCCTGTAAAACAATCCCACGCTGTCTTTATTTTGCAAATCAAGAAAAATGAAACAGAGATAATTGGTGAAGGGATTATTGGTATGGGAACGCATTCATTCTGAGGATGAACTCAGACATTCACGTCACTGGAATCATAGAGGATCATGGGGTGTATTCCACCAAGTGAGCAGGAGACTCTGCACTTACTTAAATATATTTGTCACTTGTCAGACCAGTTAATACCTCTCCGCTATGGCTGAGTTCCCTCCTCTAGATAAGTGCTTGAGCCCTAAGGAAACGTTCCTTACGATGGCTGTTTTGAGAATGAGCCGCAGGTATTTTCACACACAGGCGGGGTGCACACATGCACATATAAACACACACTCACAAATGTGTGCACACACAGGACCCATCATATCTATTAATGTTGTTTCTAGTTAAAAAATTGATTTATAAATTTTCTTGAGTAATTCTAATATTGAACTAGATTGGAGAAGATCTTACGCTACATCATATGACTATTTTTTATCTGAAAATATACAAGCCCAGACTTCCTGTCTTGTGTCATCAAAGCTACTTTGCAAGATAAATTCTTTGTGTGTGTGTGTGTGTGTGTGTGTGTATGAAAAATGGATGTTTAGTAAAGTGAATAGGTAGAATATATTTGTGCATTATGTACAAATTTTTATTCCAAAACAATATACTAGAAAGTTTCTTCCAGAATGATCACTCCAGCTTCTGTCAAAATTGAGGGGGAAGAAATATTTTCTGCATTTCCACATTATCTCTGGAGTTTTGGAGACAATAAATAACCTCCGCATTTGGGGAACCGCTCTATTCCAAAAGAATTCTGTTTTCGATATTTGTCGGAGCTTTAGGAAGATGTAGTTGAGGGCTGACCTATTTTTACTCATTCTTTGGACAATAGCTATTTGTGCTTCATCCTTTTATGTGAAAAGCATAAAACTAAATGTTTTGAGGGGCATGAAGTTGAATCAGATATTTATATATTTATTTTTTGCACACAGTATTTATAGACTTGTAGGGTTGAAAAATCATATACCTTAATGTCTATACTCTAACCAGAAATAAAAACCATAGAGGAGATACCTATCAGTTTGACTGTATGCAATGTGTTAATTATTGAAACTGTCCTACCAATTTGGTTTGAAAAAAATAAAAAAAATTAAATATACAATAAAAATATTTAAAACTGCTGGACATGAAAGATTACCATTTTATCACAGTATATGTACATATATATGCTGTAACAGTATATATTATATATATATATATACTAAAATTTTTAGTGGCTATAACTGATGTCTGAATAAATTCTAGACTCTTTAAAGGATTACCAAAAATAGATGAGGAAAATATCAACTACATATTTTTAAAAAATGGGTTAAAATATGGCCAAGTAATGAAAGAACGTCAAAATCTACATAAAATGTCAAATTTTCCTCTAAATTAAAGGTTAGCAAGCACACACACATGAGATGGCCTGGCTATGTCTGTCTGTATTAGATCACTTATCTACCACATGAAGCCGAGCCTCAAACCCAAGCAGCACACCCAAAAATAAAGAAATCATGAGCTACAGTAAATAGCAGTTTTGAAAAGAAATTGTTTGACAAAACCATTTGGTGAGAATGTAAATGTATGGCAATTGATACTTCTGACAGAAGTAGAAATAGGTGCAACATCTGTGGAGAGCAATTTGGCAGTAGTTGTCAGGTTGGAGATGCTTATATTCACAGAGAAGTTCTCTTCCTATGCCATGCCATGCTCATGTCCTGGCCAGAAGCAGGTGGCACACGCAAATCAGATCATCAAGGATAATTTAATTAAGAGACCTCTACAAGGGCTGGGGACATAGTTGAGCAGAATAAGCACTTTCCTAGCAAGTGCAGTCCTGAGTTTGATCCCAGGCACACAAATATATATATATATATATATATATATATATATATATATATATATATACATACATACATATGCCTTCTACAAATTTGGAACTGATTTTTTTTTAAATCAAAAGTTATAGCATCCCTGGGACTATGTCAACAAAAGTCATTGTGAGTTCTCACTTAAAAGATGCAGGCAGAGAGTATTGCAAGAAGCAGAAAGTGTGGCAGCTGTAGAGAGGTCTGAGCAACATTAACTGTTGTTCTCACTAAGTGTGGGAACGTGTGAAGAAGACCCCAAGTGAACCCACAAGCCAACCTCTCCTCCCCAGGATCTCTCTTCAGCACCTTCCATCGGCTAAAAGGGAGGCAAGGAAGCCCGCTTCTAAAATCTATCAATGTCATACCAAGAAGGCAAGAAGTAGGTGCTGATAATACAATCCCTGGGAAAAAGATCTAAGGTACACATTTACAGAATATCCACATTATCACTGTTGCTGACCACAAAAAATCACAATAATGTAAATATCCATAAATATACAACCATCTTATAAAAAAGTACTTAGAACCAAAGGAAAGCAAGATTACACAGGACAACATTTATCGTGTAATGCACGCAAATTATTAGGAAGTGGTTAATGAGTGTAGTTCGTAAAAGTGTAAATAAATCAGGGTTATGATTAAAGGCACATTTATGACAATGTGCCTTCAAAAGGCACATTTTGAAGAAGTAGACCAATGCAGTGATCGGTAAGTACTTGAAATGAAATTCATTATTTCTATGAAATTCAAATTTAACCTAGCATTCTGTTTTTAAGTAACAACTTAGTCAGACAGGGTTAAGATTGTTATGTTAGTTGCAAATATATTGCTCTAATCTATGGCTTGTCATTTCCAATATTGTCTGTGTTCATAGTGTCTCTTGATGGACTGAACTTATTTTAGTTTGGCAATATGTACACAGGTGTTCATATTATTATATTTTATAGATTTCTGTTTGTCTGAAATGTCCCTTAGGTAAAAATGGGAATATTTACACAGAATTTTAAGAACTGAAACATGTCACAAGGAAAGTCTTTTGGGTAAAATGTTTTAGGAAGTTAGAAGAGACTAGCCCAGTGACGCAGAGGCTAAAAATCTTGACCTACACATCTATCAGCAAAAATCAGAATATTCTAGGAAAAAGAACTGTGTAAGAAAAAAAAAATCATGAATATATGAACACACAACAGATATTAAAAGGAAAATGAAAATTTAAAAAAGTCATTGAAAAGGTATTTAGCATATACATGTCATTTTCAATGGCATTTTTGCATTCCACATTCAGCTAACACATGAATGGTTTTTGCTTTGCTTAATACAGTAACCCTTCAAGACAGGTTTTATTATTTACTCACTTTAAAAATGAGTTTTAGCTAGAAGTGCATGCCTATAATCCCCCATAAACAGGAAGCTAAGGCATAAGGATAACAAGTTGGAGGCCAGCCGAGGCAATTTAGCAAGACTTGCGCTGCACTCAAATTTAACTATTAAAGGTTTAAGGATATAACTTGGTGATCCTAGAGTTTCATCCTCAGTACTACCCAAAAAAGAAAGAGAAGAAGAAATTTAAGTTAAGAAACCTAGTAAAGAGCAGAAGGAAATTTTGATACAGAATATTTTAGTTTATTATTATAAATATAACAATACATTTACCTATAACGAATACTACATAAAATTAAAACACATCTATGCTTTGCCAGTCCTGACACTTAAAAAAAAATGAAGCAGGATCTCACTAAATCATCAAGTTGCCTCAAACTTGCTGTCTTCCCTCTTAGTCGCTTCCCTTGGAATTTTATAGTATTGTATCATGAGACAGGATCTCACTAAGTTGCCGAGGTGGATCTTGAACTTGTGAGTCTTCTGTGTCAGCCTCCAAGAGTTCTAGGAAAATAAGCATTCTTTCTTATGTGGATTTGTGTTTCTGTGTTTGACCCTTTATACAATTTTGTGTTGAGTAGCACCCAACTTTGCGAAGGGAATTAAATCACAGTAATAAGAATTACTGGCTACAAAAGTTACATAATTCATAAAAAAACTCTATGAGTCTCAAAAAACAATGAGTAAAATAAGCTGTTTTTTAAAGAAAAGACCTATGGTTAGGTTAAGAGGAATATAGAAACTACACCCAAAAAATAGATACTGGGCATCAAATTATAGTTAAGCCTAGACTTGGCCTTCTCAGCAATTACTTATGGCAAGCTTTATGGATATAATTTTTGACAATTTTGACTGAGGAAATGAAATTATCAGATCTGTGTTTCAAGAAGATTACCATTAAGGCAGTATAATTACAATAATTCATCTTGATGCTGCTTTCTACAAGATACTGTACATTGTTGTGCTACCTAACACTTACTGGAGTGTTACACATGACAAGTAGTCAGTGTGTTCATGTGACAAGTAATTAATGCTTGGATATTGCAAGAGTACATGAATATATGAATGGGATATGTAAACCAAGTTAATGAATATGTCAATGTGTTCTGAGGTTTAGAATATGATACAATATCAGAAAACCAAAGGAAATTCAGAAGTCTTCCCACTCTGTTAGTCTCTGGGCTTAATAAAATCCTAGGATGTTCAAACTACATGACTCCTAGATCTCCTTGTCATATTGTCATTGTGAAGTGTAGAAAAAACATATATTCCACAAGGGCGCACAATGTAAAAGCGTGATAAAAATATATAATTAAATTATAAAACTTTGGGCTCTAATAATTACCTATAATAGTAGCAATTATTATTTAATTTAATCCCAGTGTGGGAGAGGAAAATTGAGAGTCTCGTTTTCAGAATTTCACAGCCTGTCTATAGTGGAATTTAAAACTTCTTGGACATATAAAAAATAATGCTAATTTCAGATCAATGTGCTTGATTTTAATATACTCAAAAAAGTAAGTGTATAAAGAGAGAGGGAAAATTATCACTGGCATGTCTGTTCTAAGAATTCTAGCAAGGTAATATATATTTAAGAAGGACTGGTGATGTTACAAATATATCTAAATGTCTTCACATGTGAAAATATGCATTTTGAAGAAATATAATTGTAATATACAGACTGATGCTTAAGACTAAAAACAATACCTCACACATGTCTTCTCAATACAGGCCATCCAAATAGCTCAGCAGATTAAAGCATAATTGGCAGACTGCAGTGGCCAGGGTTCCACCCCTAGCATGCTGCGGTAGCCAATTAAGACAGGGATTGAGACTGGGAGTATTGGCACGTGCCTGCAATCCCAGAGTTTGTGAGGCTGAAAACAGGAGAATTACTATGAGTCTGATCTATGTAGTGAGACCCTGGAGACCCTGTACTAATGACATAAAAAAACCTCTTAAATTCCCAATACATTACAAAAATTGTATTACTTTTCATGAAATTATCATAAATTTACACATGACACTTCTCATCCAGAAATTCCATTTGTCATGGAGAACTTCACAGGGAGTTTCCCAGAGCCTGTCTTTGCAGTGAAACTATGAGCCCTAGATAATTTCCCCACCACAAGCTCTTCCTATTTTCCTTGTATATACTCTGCTCAGTTTCAAATAAAAAAAAGTCTTCTAAACTTTCATGTGTCCAGAGTGGGGTTTCCAGGGAATGTAAACCTAAGTATGCTCATCCCCTGATGAGTTCACAGATGTGTGCACTGTTCTCAGGAGGGTCAGTTGGAGAGGGTGGCTCACTAGGTGCACGACCCAGCAGGGTGCCTTCTTGGCCCTAGCACCTCCCCTCTCAGCTGCTGTGAGATGAACAGCTTTTCTTCTGTAATCCCTTCACCATCCTCTTTCTGCCTTGTGATTTCCAGACTTACTGTAATGCTGCCAAAATAAAATTCTCCTTTAGGGTATAAATGTAAAGCATTTTTATCACTGCAATGAAAAGCTGAGTAATAAAGAAAACAAATGTCAGAGATTTGGTGGTGTTGCATCTATACCTCACCATGCAGTTCAGAAGCCTCAGGAAATGATTTATAGACAGATGTTAGAAAGGTCTAGAGGTGTCAGCTAGAGAAGCACTGGAATGTTATAAGCAGAGCTTGCTGGGTGACTGTGGTGGGTGCTAAGCCGGGCACAGTACTTATGGGAAGGCAGACAGCAAGGGTCAGGCTCAGGAGATTTCAGAGAAGAAGGAAGGTTTGGAACCCAGACCATGAATTGCTATCTGTGTTACATTCTGAGAACAAAAAGTCCCCATTTGGACCCGTTCTAGGGTTTTGTTTAAGGTCTCCTTTAAGGTAGTAGTGTAATTGATCTGTTGCAGGAAATTTCATGGCAACACAATAGTCAACCAAGTTATTTAGTCTGAATCAGAAGTAAAATCCAGAGCCAAGGTATGTGAAAAGTTCACTTTGCCCTGTAAAGGAATATGGTACAATTTGGCATCAAGGAGTGTGTGGCTGCTGAGCAGTTAACAGTAATTGAGGAAAAATCCTGCTGGTTTCTGATCAATGCATTCTCCTTCAACAATCATTCAAACTGCGTCAGAATAGAGGAAAATGATTAAAACAATATTAGGGAGATTACTCACTTCTAAAATGCAGTTTAAACCTCAAAGTTGGGTCAAAGCTTTTAACTTGCTATTACTAAGTTTTATGAAATGGATGAAGTTTTAAATAATGAACAAATTTGGCTAAAATATTAAGAATGGAAAACATTTTAAACTGTGCTGCATATGTTTCACTTTCAATAAGTTTCAATTATTTTGACTCATACACATGCTTCTAATTGTCTACCGGGAGCGACGGCATTCAAGTGTACAGACCTTGTACAGTTTCTTAAGTTAAAATCAGAGTAGAACTGTTAAAAGAGAACTTACCGAGTTTATTGGAAGCTATTTTCTATGGATAAGTTATGTTTGCAAAGGAATTGCATTTCCTGGGGCCCCTGGGATTCTGCGTGCCGAAATGCTACTAAAGAGCATTTATGCAGAAGGACATTAGAATCTTGATCACCAAGGTAGAGTCCTAAACAAGAATGATTGAAAATAGCAATGTGAAGTTGAAGACACAAAGCTAAGCACAATGATCTCAGCCACCAAGAGAGAAAACAAAACAAAACAAAACAAAACATGAGGTTAGGATAGAAATGATTGTTGATTCAGGAGACTCACATTCTGGGATAACAACAAGCAAAGTTTACAATTTAAAACAATAAATATTTAGCTGCTACTCTGAGTACCTGAAAAGTCACGATGAGATATGAGAGATCTGCTCAGCAAGTCCAACACAAAACAATTTGAATGGCTTTAATTAATAATGGAAACATTTAGAAAGCTGTAGACTCGTTGCTAGCAAGTGACATTCAGCCAGTTAGAGCAAACTGTCTCTAAGCAAGGCCACGGGGAAGGCCCTTGCGCACCGCTATAAGCAACCTGTGTGTGCGGTAGAGACTGAGAAGTCTGGTAGACCTCGCAGACGTATGAACAGAGAGCTGTCACGACTTCTTCTTCTCTCCTCAACTTCTTTTCAAGTATTTCCAGCCTTTAATGTTTTCATTTCTTATTAGTTCCTGTTTATAGTACATGACATTTAAATCCCCTAAGAGGACTCCGTGTATGTCCATCACACATCTGAATTCCCTGTCGTCATCCCCGTGCCCTTGCCAGTTCCCACTGTATCAATCTCCTCAGCCTCATCTACTTCATGGTATATGTCTCTGATGCTTAATGATTGTATTCCTCGTGTGGAGTTGGTGCATATCCCGAACACAATTTTTTTTATCATTTCCTTTCGCCTCTCCTTACGACTCTCTCCATCTCTTCTCCCTTCCTTTCGGCAGGGATCCACCGCCCTGCTTCCCATTACCCATCTTTTATTTTTTTTCTGTATTTTTACTTTGGGTTTCTCATATACAGGAAACTCTGTGCTACTTTAGCTTGTGTATCTGATTTCTGTCACTTAACATGATGGTTTTTAAGGTCAATCTATTTTCCTGCAAATGACTCAAGTTTATCTCACTTAATGGCAGAGTAGTACTCCACTGTGTATAAATTGCACATTTTCTTTGTCCATTCATCTGTTGATGGACATATATCTACTTCCAAGATTTGGCTGTTATGAATTGTGCTGCTAATGTTTATTTTTATTGTTTTCTCACTTTTCAGCCCATATCATTAACTTTTCCATCGGATTATATTGTGGGTGAATAATGGAAAACCTACACTTTCAAAGTTTGTATTTTAGCTGACTGGCTCCTTCTCCTTCCTAGTTCCTATGTCTAAGGAGATTGTGTGTGACTGACAACATCAGGATCAGATGCAGCTCGCTGTAGCAATCTAATCACAACCAGGAATACAGAGGTTCTGATGTCTACTGCTCACCGGAAACTCGCTTCTTATTGGAAGGCAAATGTAACCTGCAAGGTGCACACTCTAAATTCAATAGTTATCTGTGGGAAAAAGAGCAAACACAGAATCTGTAGTACTATCAAGGTCTGAGACTGTAACATATCAGAGGTTAATGAATTGATAATATATTTATCCAGGCACATATTAACAGGGAGTGTTTTCAGTACTATACTGAGTAACATTAATAAAACCTCTTTAAATTTGATCTGCTTTTTATGATCATCACATAAAGGAAGTCCTAAACAACACCAGTGATAAATGTTCCTCTCTGCCAGCATGGTCTTCCTCCAACCTCTATCTCCACAGGGATGTCATTTTGTGCAGTGACCTACCTTCCATTGCACAGAATACCATTAAGATTCAGGTCTGAGAAGATAGAGATAGTGTCTATTATTGCTTTTATCCTGCCTAAACATATGTAATTAATACCTCGGTTTGTCAACAAGGTAACCCTAGGGAGACTAAATGAAAAACAGATCAAGAGACACTGCAATAGATGGTTTTCTCCTCCTTATATTCAGTATTATAGAGTTTAATGATGAAAAACTGAAGGAGTTAATGCAAGTTGAGGAATTGTCTGACAAATACAGAGTCACACTTGACTAATGATAAATCATAATCAGTATTTGGTAATTTAAATACAAAACTATTATTACCTATGTAAAGAATAGTAGTTTAGAAAGCAAATTCTTAAACAGGTCAGAACCTTAATGTGAATCCATTTATTTTACTTAGCAGGGGGTGAAAAGCTTTCTGAACATGAGATGCAAATTGTAACCATTTTGTAAAATTGAAGCCAAAGACCCAATGTTATTATACTTCAAAATACCTGAAGCTTTTGGAAAGCTAAGTACTTAAAATCCACCTAGTGAAAATATAGGTTAATTAGTGGATGCATATGTAAAAAGAAATTCTACTTTTAAAATGATTGCCTCTAAGACAAGCAAAGGTAATAAATGGGATTCGAATTTAATGTAGCATTTGTGCTTCTGAACTTGTTTAGTTACGCATTTTCATTACAAAACTACAAAACTTTCCACTTCTAAAATCTAATACCTATGCAAAATTACACTGAATCTGTGTTTAGTACATGTCATTAGTTTCTGGATCTAATTCTGAACACCTTCAAGGGGAAAAATTAGATTGTTAAATTCAAATAAAATATAATGTATCCTTGATTAAGAAAGCAATTGTAAGATATACCTCAGAGGAGACATGAACCAAAGCACCTAAAGTTTTGAGTCCAGTATGTGTTTGAAAGACACTCTGCCTACTTTCAGGGCATTTAGGCACAGTGACCTTGTATGGTAGATGTGGGGTCTCTATGCTTACAGTTAATTTGCCCGTGTAAAATATCAGGTACTCTTAAGACCTATTTCTGAATAAATGATGTAAGCAGTATACCCTGTACCAATTTGGTACCCAAAATAATTTCAGAAGTTCCTGAGATTCTGAAATAATGTCCCAATTTTTTTGACAAACTCTCAAGGCAGTTAGAATTGATTGTCATTTAAGTTTTATTTCAAAAGGCAGCAGGTTAAAAGAAAACACAAGTACCATGGCTGTTGCCTTAAGATTATGTTCTCTGCTCAGCAGTGTCTTTTCAGGGGAATTGCATGATTACTACAGCACTGAAAAGGAAGTTGTATTATTGGTAACTGAAACCACCCAGTTTTAGAGAGATCTAGTCTGTGCCCAATTTACCAATGCAAGAGGTTAACTCAAGGCTGCTCTTGTCTTTACATTCATGCATAAGTACAGCCCATGGTACTGCTTACTTCACTAAGCAGATCACCAGGAAAATATTTTAAAAAGCCTGTCAGCGCTGTTTAGAAACAGGAAAAGCTGTGTGCACAAGGAGCAGGATGCTACACATTGAACATGAAATACACATCTGTCTATATTTTGGCTGAAGATTTTTAATGTCATTCAACTGCTTGTTTGACTAGCCATCAATTAGCAACACCTTTGCAGTGTTTCCCAGGAACGCATTATTGTGCATAGCCAGAAGGTGGGCGGGGATAAGGACCAGCAAGATACCATGATTACCGCCATGATTTGTCTTCAAAATATTGATCTGAATTGAAAATTTAAAAACTTTGCAGAAAGATATTAACATTTTTGATTTAGCATTTTATGTTATTCTATACCTTGAACTTACTGATGTTCATCGCTTTTTAGCAAGGGAATGAATGCAAATGCCTTTCCCCTTGCCCACAGAGATTATGTGATTACATGACTATGTGACATAGAACCCCTTATTTAAAGCAACAGGTATCATCTTCCTGCTCTAAAGGCAAAAGCCAAAACTTTTTCGTGTGTTCTGCAAGGCTCTTCTTTGTTCATTGTCTCTAATCTTGGCTTGTTTGTTATTATTCTGATCTCCACTGGATTGCCTGAGCTCCAGCCACACGCCACCTCCTGATACCTGGGAGCAGAATGCTCCACAGCAACCTATACTAATTCAGCTACTAAGGCTTCTTTTAGAAATTCAGTTCCTCCCCAGTCTCCAGAAAAGGCTTCTCCAGAGGGTGGGGAAAGACCTCTGCTGCAAGCTTTGTCCGCTATAAGAAGCTGGGCTCTAGACCTCTATGATAGGTGTCCAGCTGCTGTCCCTTGGCACAGAGCTCTTTCAGGCCAGAGCTGAGGAGACTTTAAAGCACCTAACTTTTCAAAAGCAGTGTCCCATATATAATAATGATAAACCACATGCTACTCACTACTTGGCTTTCTACATACATTTTATAAATTTTATCCAGTAACGTTTTAAAACTATATTTCATGTGAAATTTATCAGACGTAATGCCTCAAAGTAAAGTAAACTGTTTATTTTCAGCAGTGTTGTGGGGACGTGTCCTTTTATCTAGCTCAGCTGCAGTAGAACCTCAATTTTTTCTGGCTGTGCTGTTATCTGTTTTTAAACTGTAGCCCACACAATACCATTCTAAAACGTGCTTACAGGAATTGGTCTCTAAAAAAAGCAGCATTAAAAATTTCAGAGTTTGACATCAATTCAAGTTATTTCATTGTAACTCTAATGCTGATCCGTATCAAAGCCTATTACTTTGTCACTGGCTAGGTGGGTGAACTTGGGCATGCAACTTCATCTCTGCGGACAAGATTCTGCATCTGCAATATGAAGAGCTAGAGAAGGGATCATCTCTAAGGTCTTTTCAATTCTTAAATTCTTTATCTCTACATTCCTCTTGGAGAAGTTTTAACTCTTAAAACTGCTACAATTCCGTGTCCTACTCTGTGCAAATGGGAGATTTTGAATTCACAGTGACTGAATCTATATACACACTTATATTTAGTATGTGAGAATAAAAGTGTTTAGAATACACATATTCTCCTCCCAAGGAAGGGAGATATAGTTGTATTTTGAATAGAAAAACAGAATACACACATTCAACACTTATACATAGCTTCTTTTGCCCAATAATCTCTTTACAATTTTTATTTACTTAATATTTATTTATTTATTGGCTTGCTCAGCCCACCCTGGGGGTGAGGCTGGTGCAGCATGTGGTGCCGGGAATAAAATTGCAGTCCCATAAACTTGCCTAAATTTGCCTAAGCAGGCACTTTAGACCATTGCGCTATCTCGCCAGCCCTCTTTACAATGTTTAAAGAATAGTAGCATTCCATTAAAAAGTTGTAGGAAATCCTCTAATTTGTGAAGGACAGGTCATGAATCACAAATGTATATTCTTCCGTATGGGTATAATAAGAACTTTCGTTTAGATACGGTCATTAGTTTGGCACTGAAGAACAGAACAGATCCAGGCAGATGTTGCTAAATCAGGCACTTCACAGAGAGCTCTTTAATTGTAACTATTCACAGCATTTTGAAAAATAAGTCATGTTTGTACACTCCCCTATCCCAATCTCTATGATTTGTTTTGTTGTAATTTCATAAAAATATATTTGTTCTTACTTGTCTTCTGTACTTTCATGTCATTCTGATGAATAATTATTAATTACAATGCAATTGGATCTAGAAAAGATTTGCATTACAGTCATTGTTTTCTGTTTAATTTAATCCACCCTTTTACATACTTAGAATGTGCAATCCCTTGAAATTTTGTCATTCATATTTTTAATCCATCACTGCTTCATTTAACACGAAAAACACAACTTAGTTACTCAGCATAAAGACTATGAACTTTTATTTTTTAGTTTTATACATATTCCTATGTAGAATTATTGAGAATGACATGAAATACTGAAGAATTTAACTGCTTCTGTTTATTTATTGAATGTGATCATACCAAGTAGTATGGTGCTGAACTTCTATTAAATGGCCATCAGATAAAAATAGCACATGGCAATGCTTGGCAGTTTCAATGGTGTAAGTACTTCCAGAATTCTGATTTCATTTTAATATATTACTTCAAACATACTGATTTTGGCAATGAAGTGTGATAAGACACCATAACCTACTACTTATATGATCTGGACATGGACGCTCTCTGACATCAAAAGCATGAATAATAATTTCCAGCAACAGAAGAATGAGTAAGAAAATGTGGTATTTATGCACAGTGAAATGCTACTCTTTGATAAAGAAAAAACAAACTTGAACTATTTATAGAAAAACAAAGCACTTTGAGACCCTGTTATTAAGTGAAATAAAATTATACACTTAAATATTGCATAGTTCCTAAAAATATGGAGCCAGCCAAATAGATCAGTGGATTAAAGTGCCTACTTAGGCAAACAAGTGGACCGAGTTCGATGTCCAGTATGCCATACTGTCCCTGCCCACAATTGAGCCAGCGACTGAGACCGGGCCTGATGTTGCAAGCCTGTAATCCCAGAGCTTGGGAGGTTGAAAACAGGAAGATCACTATGAGTCTGATCTTTGTAGTAAGACCCTATAGACCCTGTGCTAAATACACACACAAAATCCCCTAACTAATCAAAATAAGAATAAAGAGAAAAAAAATATATATATATGAAAGCCAGATACACAAAATAGTAAGATAGTTTTTTTGTAAATGGTAAGGAAATGGAGAGATGGAAGGAGGTGGGGGAGGAAAGAGAAAGAAAATGATAAAATAATTAAATATGTTATGACATGTACCATCTACTTACAGGGAATGCTATCATTATAAACTGAAAATATGTACTCACAAAAAACTAAATAAGGGGGAACATAGATAATAGTAAGACAAAGTCATATGATTAGATAGTGTTGGATTCTATCTGTTTTAATAATTATTGCTAAGGTATATATAAGTATATATTCCAATTTTTTATAATAATGAAAATTTAATAAGTGACTTACAAAATTTAGGAGCCTTGAATGTATCCCTTTTTATTTTACCAAAATTACTGTAGTGAAAGCTCTACTCCATCATGTTTATGTCCTCTGTACAGAGGTATGTTTGAGTTCTGTATTATTTTTCATGTCCCCATGTCTCTCTCATATTAAGTCCCCTCTTTGTAATTAATACACATTTATGATTTTGTCTCACTTTTGCAGTTGGATGTATTTAAGGTGAATATCATGCCATATTGATGTGTGTGTG
>NDGN011496690.1:1900-12937 GCA_002564285.1 Tympanoctomys barrerae
CAGCCCCAGGAAAGGTTTATTCAGCTCACAGTTTATAGAGGTTTCAGTTCATTATTGCCTGGCTTCAAGGCAGAGTGACATGGAAGACAGGCATTATAAAGGAGAAACAGTTCATGGAGGCAAGAAGGTCGCCAAACAAAGGACAGCCACAACTGTATTCCTTAAATCTTATTTGGCTGCTCAGGGTGGGCAGCACTCACACCCTTAATCCTAGCACCCTTGATCCTAACATTGCAAATGAATCAACCCCAGCATTACATACTCTAGATCTATCCACCTCTGAAAAAGCCCCACCCATGGCTGCATAGGTTTGAGGGAATATTTAGACACAAGTCACAATGCATTTCCCCTCCCCCTTTTATTTATTTATTTCTTTCTTTGAAAGGACTGCTTACAATGGAAACAGTTTTATTTGGAGTCAGATGAGGCTGGGGGAGGTGGCCAGGCTCCTGGGATTTCCACACTGGAGTACGCTGAGGAAGGAGAGAAGGCTGAACTACAGAGGGAGAGCCTGTCTTGTACCTTTCTTTTCCTTTCCTTTTTTCATTTTTGGTACTGTGAATCAACTCAGGACCTTGCACTTGCCCAGAAGGTGCTTGAGGCGCTCTTCACAATACATCTTCTCACAAATTTTTGTGCTAGTGCATCAGAAAAACATTCTTGTGCTGTTCAGCAACGCACAGACCCTTAGATCACCTTCTGTTTCTTACCCCATCTTGGTTACTTTTCACTTGTTGCTGGGACAAAACACCCTATACCCAAAATTAAGGAAGGTAAGGTTTATTAATTTAGCTCACAGTTTGTGGAGGTTTCAGTCTATGCTCAGCTGGCTTCTAGGCAGAGTGGCACATGGCAGAGAGTAGAAGTTCCTGGCAGCAGAAAAGAGTAAAGAGTAAAGGGAAGAGCAGCAGCTGCGGCTTCTAGCCAGCCTCTCTGCCCTTATGTTATAAGCAGGCTACCCGGGAGTGGGCTGTAGAACTCCCACAAAGTCCACACCCTCCGTGCTTGCAGAGGTGAGGATTTTTACAAAGAACTCTGGCTGCTTGGCTGAGGCACTTGATTAAGCTTCTTAACTTCTCAAGTTGACACACTGTATCAACTAGCACCCCCCCCCCCAATACCTATGTGCCTCTCCCCATCCTGCCTAAGTCAATTCAATTTAGCTATTCCACATAAAGTCTTGTGTGCTTCTTGTGCAATAGTTTTGAATCAGGTGCTGTTACTTCACTGTGGCTTTCACTGTGCTTCATGTAGAGGTGATTTCATGGCCAATAAATGATGTTCGTGTTTGTGCACTGTGACTAACTTCTTTCCTGATTCAAGTCTTCCAGTTTCTTTGATAGGCTTGGGGAGAGAGATTGGTGAGAAGGAATATATACCATGATAGTGGTTAAGAACAGTGAGTTGCAGTTTAGGCAAGTGTGATAATTCCTTTAAGTACAGCAAATGTAGATTTGGAAGATGATTAAGCTTAGGTCCTAAATTATTTATGCCATTATCATTGACTTGTAGAATTTGTTATTTTCATCTTTGTTGACCTTTATTCATATCTACCTCAGAGGACTGTCATGAACTTAATTTGTTTAATTCTGAGTAAATGGGACAACACTAATTATTGGCTCAATTGATGAGCCACAGTTAAAGTTTTCCTGAAAAAAAATTTTTGTAGTAATGCTTCCATCCCTTGAACTTACTCTCTGCTACCTCCCGTTTTTGTTTTTTTAAGGCTCTTTCATATTCTTGAAACTGTTTTCCAACCTTTTCTCTCTTTACTTTCTGCATGTCAAAACCCATCAGTTCTTGCAGCACTTGTGGAGACTGCTCGTTTTTGCTGTATCAATCAGTGGGACTGAGGTCCATTGAAGCAACAAAGCTGATCTGTTTAGTTATGGCCAGAGACTGAATGTGTATTTCTTCCTTTCTCATAGATTCTTTTATGCTACTCTTGCTCTAGTTTAAGTAATCTTAAATATCCATAAGTATTGGGTATGGAGTGGAGATTAGAACAGTGAAACTCTGATTCGGATTTTAGTTTTTGCCATGTCAAAGCTTCAAGTTACTTAATGGTTTTTGTGCTTCCATCTTCTGGTCCAGCAAATGAGGATAACAGTGCCTGCTGGTTATTGTGAGAAGTATATAAATGTTTGCAGGCTAAAGTACTGAGAATAATATCTAGCACGTGGCAAGTATGTAGATGTGCCTGCTAAATAATTGATAAACACATTTGTGTTCTGAAGGTTGCAAAAGAAGAAGAACCCCCAGAGTTGAGAGAGGCTAGGGATAGGCTGTCTGTCAAAGGTTGTTTTTAGCTGCTATCTCCTTGGTGAAAGCTTGATGATTTTGCTTACCTTTGAATTGCAGTATTCCTCACACCCTGTGTTTCTTACAGAGCCCATCCCATTTAGAGTTGCATTTAGTTATCTGCATTGTTAGTCTTCTCTATGGTCTATAATGCATGGAGAGTTGAGATTCTTTCACTATTCATCATTACTTTCCAATCATGATGCCTGAACTTAGTGGAAGTCCAATTCTACTTACTTGTTGTTAATTAGCATTGAGTCGGATGTTACAGGAACATTTTAAAGGACACACTTTCTGCAAGAAGAAATAGCCAAATCTATTATCTGAATCGGTGGGCTAGTTTCTGTGGATAGTGAGGTCTGTGTAATAATTAGAGTATCTGCCATTTAAAGAATGAGGTCTAATTTAGTTTTATATGTTAAATGTAAATATTCTAAGCATATGTTGAATTGAAGTACACATGTGTATGCCTATGTGCACGCACGCATAGATCAAACAAGAGAAGCTTCAGCTTTCAGTATTCATCATAGAAATAATTCAGTTTGGAAGTCAGTGAGAGATACGTGTTTATGTGAAGACTGATCTGGTGATTCATAAACCTGTTGTTCTTGCTTCCCAGACACACTGGCCTGTCATTCCAGCTGTTAGACTCCTTTTAGACAAGGGTTTAGCTGTTACCCTCCTGCATGATGATGTAATAGTCCATGCCCTTTGGCATCAGCTTTGGATTTAAATAATAGATTTAACTTCTTAATAGTCGTGTAAGTTTGCACAAGTAATTTTACTTCTTAAAGTTTTAGTTTTCTCATCTACAAGCTTAAGACAGTATATATGTCATAAAATTGTCAAGAAAAGGATTTGTCATGTGTCTTGTGTGGAATAGGTACTTGGTTAGCAGATACATGCTACCACCTTAGAATCACATAACAGTGAGAGATTTCTTTTGTCACAGGGGTGAAGGGCCAAAGGAGTACCTGGGACAAAGGTATCAGGAAAAGTCAGTTTAGTTTCCCAGTGGACATATGGAAATTTTTTTTTCTCTTTTAAAGTAATAGAACTTAGTTTTGCTTGAGTCTGTTACCATTGCTAATGTGTATCCGTAGTATGGAAAGACACACTGATAGACCATATAGACATATAGAGTATTCCCTCTGTGTTGCTGTACCACCAAAAAGCAGTCTGTGCATGTGTTGTAGAGTGAGGGAATCCATGGACACACAAGTGACTGTAAGTGAATCAGGAGAAGTATGAAACAACATAACTCAAAAGAAACACACTAACATAATTTTGTGGAAGTGTAATAGTGATAGAGCAAGATAGTATTGGTTAGTTGAGATCAGTATTTGATCAGTGTATATTTTATTGACTACATTCTTTATATTGCAAATACTTAGTTCTGAAAGATTAAACATTTAGAAGAAAAGCTTACTCTTCAAGAATACCTTACCCAGAGAAAGGTAAGACTCAAGCTAAGGTCTTTGGTGAGGCACGCAAGTTGCTGCTTAAAGACGTAGCTCGTGAGGTGCCTTCCAGTCTATATGTTGGGTACTATGGTCTTGCTCTAGTCTAGTCTAGTCTAGTCTAGTCTAGTCTAGTCTAGTCTAGTCTATGGCTCAGTGTGCCCTGTGGGCAGGAATAGCATGCAGCATGCAGGACTGGGGATTGAACCCTGGTCCTTGCACTTGTCAAAGCAGGCATTTAGTCTGCTGAGCTCTCTTCCTGGCCCTGGCCTTGCTTTTATTGAACTGGAGTTTAGCCACAGCATCACATCCTCCTTATGTGAAGCAGATGGTTTCGTGATTTCATTCTTTCTTCATTAGAAAGAGTATATCAGAGACAGAAAAAAAGTATATCAAAAGTATATTTTTAGGCCTGGATTACCTAATAATAGTAAGGTTAAAATCACATAGGTTTGCCCTTTTCAAAGTGTCTAATCATTTGATGTATAGTAGTGATAATAAGATAAATGCTGGGTAATTTATGGAATTCCTCCCATATTTCTTGAATGAGAGATATTTTTCCCTATTGCCTTTTCAGGTCTAACTCTGCTCAATAAAAATTAAATTTCCTGTTGTATATTAGTCCATATAGGATTCTGGGGCTTTCATTTTTAAATTTGTTAAAATTGAAGGACAGTATGGCAGTAATTGATGTTGAAAGCTTGTTCTCTGCCAGGTGCTGTGTCACAGACCAGGTGAAAGGTGAGAAACCCCATTAGTTCCGGTTTGGGAACTAAATTCACCTTTGCAAGTAACAGTCTTAAAAAGTTTGTTTAGAAAAATACTTTCAGAGCTCAGAAGAAGGAAAAATTTGGGAGAAATTCCTGAAAAAAGAATTAAGAAAATCCATCATTGTCCTTTCATGAGGGACCCTCATGTCATTTTTCCTTGTGTCTTATTTTTCCTGTAGGTCATGACTGCTGTGAGACAGTGAAGGTGCAGCTCTGTGCTTCCAAGGAGGGCCTTCCTGTGTTTGTGGTGGCTGAAGAAGACTTCCATTTTGTCCAGGATGAGGCATATGATGCAGCCCAATTCCTGGCCACCTGTGCTGGAAACCAACAGGCTCTGAACTTCACTCGTTTTCTTGACCATTCTGGACCTCCATCTGGGGATGTGAATTCTCTTGATGAGAAGGTTTCATTGGCTTTCAGACACCTGAAGCTGCCAGCAGAGTGGAATGTGTTGGGGACAGATCAGACTTTGCATGGTGAGAATTTATGCAATTCACAAAAAACTGTGATTTGGAATGTTTCTTTTTTTGTATAGGATTATTTATATATATATATATGATGATGCTATATTTATGTCATCCACAGCGTTTGAGTAAATCTTGGGACTACTGTAATAAAGTGCCCTTCCAAGTGTTTTTTCCACTGAGCTGTTAGAATCTTTTTTTCCACTGAGAGAGAGAGTACCCAAGTAGAGAGTGGCACTTCTTCCTTTGGATTTCATGCTTGACCTCACAAGGAGATGGTGATCTATCCTCCATGAAGAGTAACTTCTTGTTTGCCAAAGATGGGATTTTTGTTATTTTGTGAAATTTTCTAGAGCTTCTATGGAGTTGGGGGAAAGTAACAGTTGGGGAGTACATCAGGGAAGCATGAGAGCAGGATAAGGTTTAAGAAACACCATAATTCTTTAACCAGGGTGGTTTCACTCTGATTTTATCTACTAGTCCTCCATAGAAGAATTCTTTGAATAAAAGACTCCACTTATATAATAAGTACACTTATGTAATAAGTATTCCACTGATGTGATAAATACCTGCATATTCTTAATCAGACAAGGGTTTTCCCATATCATTATTTTTATTGTAAATGACATCTATGAGATGTCAGGATTACATACAGTATATGTTTTTAAATGTGGTATACCTAGCATGCATAAATACCATTGTTTCCTTCCTAAGTACAAATCCAATTGAAAAATTTAGGAATCTCACAAATACAAATCAAAATGTTGGCTTTAATACTGATGAAGGTTAGGTTGGAAGACTGACCTCATAGCTCTTGCCAGAAGGATCTGCTTATACTTTCTACTTCACCTCTGTAAGTTACAGACTTGTGACTTACCTACAGAGTCCACACAGCTGTGATTATTATGTTATGTAGGGCAAGCTGACTAGACGCTCGCCTGTCTATAGGTGAGCAATTCCTAAGGAGAAAGACTCAGAGGAAACTCAGCCAGTACATGGTTAGTTCCTCATTTCTCAGACCCAGCATAGTTGAGGCATTCTCAAATTCATGGAGCTTAAGACCAAGCAGTGTATGGTATCCCATATTGTAAGAGAGGCATATAATCAGATGCCGGGACAGCCTTGCCCAGGTAAGTATAAAAGGAAATGTAGACCATAAAATCAAGGAAGCAAATACTGTCTTCTTTTGTTATAATATAGTATACCAAAGACTTATGTGTTGCTGTGATTCCCAAGACCTGAATATTTGACATTAAGTACACATTGAGAAACTGCCTGACAAGTGCAAGGACCCAGGTTTGATCCCTTGTACTTCATGCCATCCTGGCCCTAGAACCCCAGATGTGCTGTGTTGGCCACTGAGATGTGGATACACCTGTATCCCAGGGCTGGGAAGGCTGAGACAGGAGGATCACTGTGAGTCCAAGCTGTGTAGTGAGACCTTGTACCAGTAAATAAATAAATAAATAAATAAATGGTTTTTTTAAAATTAAGAAACTGAAGCTCCTGTCATTTCTGTAGTGATGTGCAAATGATCATCTGGTTGCCTTTACAAATCATATCAAGGTAGAACTGGATTAGTTCTGTGGGGCTGATGACATTTTTATGCTTTTGGTTTTTCTGGTTTAAAGTGGGCTCGAGTATTAACTGGTGGAAAATGCAGAGGTCTGAGAAACTCTTGGCAAATTACTCTCTCTGGGTTCCATCCTCATTGTCTTTAATAGGAATAACCTGGTAACTTCAATTTTTTTTATGTATTTGTAGTACACTACTCATTTTTGTTGTACAGAATTGCTTAAGCAATGCTAACAAAGGTTAAACCAAAAGTGATCACTTTTGTGAAATGCACAAAATTAAAATCAAAGTATGTTGACTTTACACACTTGCTGGCAAGAATGCAGAACAGCTTATTTCACACTTTGCTGATGGGAGGGATGATATAGTCACTGTGGAGGAATTGGGCAGTTTACACTTGGAGTATTTATTGTAGAGAAATAAAAGTTAATGTTCACCAAACATTGTATTTGCAGATGTGTCTATTAGCACCAAAATGGAAACAACGAAGACCCCTCAAAAGGAATACATAAACCAGAATAACCATATCATGGAATAGTAGACGCAACATCTTGGATGTATTTTAAATGGATTGTGTGAAGTGAAACTTTTTAAAGATCATTTACTATATGGTTCCATTATTTGATATAGTAGAAAAGGCCACATTATAGAAACACATCAGTAGGGACTGGGAGTGGGGGAAAAGGCTTGACTGAAAAGGAGAATCATGAGTCTGTGCTCTGGGATGTTAGACTTAACTGTGTATCTTAGTGGTACTGGTTATAAGAATTTATGCATCTGATAAGATATATAGGACTATATAGCTGCCTGAAGCAAACTTTTGTGTACCCATATGAAATAATAACTGAATAATAAAAGTAATGGGACAAGTTTGACTTATATTTTACAAGTTGAAAATTATCAGCTGGGATCAACTTTTTTTTTTTTTTTTTTGGTGGTACCAAGGATTGAACTCAGGCCCTTGCGCTTATTCTATCTAGCTATCTCCCTGGCCCCTGGGATCAGATTTAGAGTGCTAGATTCTCATTCTGTAGTTTAGATTGTTCTCTTTAGTTGTGAATTCAGCAAGACTAGATGTGGTCAGGGAGGAATAAAGCCATTCTTTCACTTGAGGGTCCAGATGTAATGGACTGTTCTGTTTACATCAGTCAATTACATATCAATTACTTTTTAAAAGATGTTGAAAGAAGAAACTGAACTAAGTTTGGTACCTAGAATAACAATACAGGCAACTATAACACCTTGTTACATAAGAGGACTACTTGCTTTTAAAAGCTAGAATGTATACAGGCTTTCAGCCTAATACTTGCGTAAAAGCATCATGTAAGAATTATAGCTAAATTCCTAATCCTTAATTGAGACACCATTCTTTTTGGTGTGTGTGTGTGTGTGTGTGTGTATGTGTGATTTCTTTGAAATATCATTAGATTTCTTATGGGTAAAATGTATATAGGTGTCTGCCTGCCAACATTTTCATGTAGTAAATTTCATAGTGTCCTCCAATTTAAGGAAAGAACATAAAGTTAAGAATAAATTTGATATTTTAAAATAGCAAAAGCATGGGCATTGGAGTCTGTTTTATGTTTCATTGCAGTAGTTTTGTGGAAAATATTACATCTTTGTTGCTCAATTTAATCTATAAAATAGAAGAAAGTATAATGCTAGCTTGCAAGCCACTCATTTCAAAAATAATGTGATCTATATCCAGTAGTAGCCTTTTAGAGGCACAAAACATTGGTAAAGCTAAGACAAGGAGTGATGATGTGTCCTGTAAAGGAAAAGACAGGCCTAAAAGGAAGGCTCTTCATAGTACAATGAGGCAGCTTTTATGTTTTTACTAGTTGCTCAAGGAATTGTCACTTTCAGCTTGAATTAATTGTAAGAGAAAGCCTTGCCAGGTTGCCTAAAAACGTTTGCATGTTTTTCAGTTATCATCCCTTCTAAAGAAGAAAATAATAACACAATGAAAAGACTTCTTACGGATTTTTTTCTTGGCAAAGGATTATAACCATTGATGAGCAGTAGTCTAGCAACTGCAGGGCTAAAGATCTAAAGGTTTTTTGTATTTTAGTACACGGTCTACATGGTCTCACTATGTAGATTGGACTCATGTGATCCGCCTGTGTTCAGCCTCCCAAGAGCTGGGATTACAGGTGCTCACCACCACACCCAGTCTCAATCGCGTGCAGGGCAGGCCAGGGATCAAAACTTGGCAGCTGCGACTGCTTAAGCAGGCACTTTAATCCACTAAGCTATTTGGCAGGCCAAGAATACCTTTTAAAACCTGTTTTTGTTAGAATCTCTTTATTCTTTAATACTTTGAATTTTTCCAACATGCACATTTTTATTAGGTCATATTTCATAACATTGGATTTCTTTATGGAATTCTCATATATCAATATAATATACTTTATTTTGTAATTACTGTCCTGCACATGCCTTTCATTTCCTCTTACCTAATAGTCTCCCTTGTGCGTTATATCCTGTTTTTCTTTTCTCTTTCTTTCCTCCCTTCCGTCTGTCATCTGTTTATTCATTCTTCCTAGTACTGAGGATTTAACCCAGACCCTTGTGCTTGCTAGGCAGGCGCTCTTCAGCTGAGGGCCCCCCTTTATTTTTATTTTTTATTATGAGATAAAGCCTTGCCAAGTTGCCCAGCCTTGGATGAAACTTGCAGTGTTCTTTCTTAGCCTGTTGAGTAGCTGTGATTACAGCTTGCTTTCTTTGATTCCACATATTAGGAAAAACAATACTTGTCTTTCAGAGCTTGGCTTATTTAGCTTTACGTGACAATCTCCAATTCATTCATTTTGTATAAAGCGATAACATTATTTCTTACGATTAACTAATACTCCATTATGTATTAAATCTCATTTTTCTCCCACTGGCATATTAAGAATACTTTCCTCCATGCAGTATGAGAATTCCTGCGTCACATGGGATTTCAGGTTTTAGAGGCAGTAAAGAATAGTAGAAAGCACAGTGATTTTGAAATTTCAGATTCAAAAAAGAACTCTAGAGCTTACGGAATAGGAAAATACAAGTAGTCTTTGATCATAAATATTTTGTTCAGTTGGAAAATCTGACAATTTGAAAAAGATATAACCTTTTAAGGAGGATCATCACTGTTAAATGTCTTAAAGGCACATAATTTTCTTATGCGGGATATGCAGTGGATGTGTATCCTGCGTATAAGTGACTTTAACACATTGTGTACTTAGGTCTTCTGTGTGTAGAACCTAGGCCTTTGTAGAAATCTTGCCTATTAATTAAACAGGAAAACCAGCTGTTTAAACAGTATGACATACTGTTGTAGATCAAAAGAACAAGAGAAATGTCGTAAGTATTTAGAAGAGTTTTCATTTGTTCTTCAAAAAACCAAAAAAGATCTATAATGAAATTAGAGAAGAAAAACAGGTTTAATGAGTATATCAGTCACTGTTCAACCAGACAAGCAAAACACTAATAGAAATAAATACATTAAGATTAACTTATGGCTTTCTCTGAGGAGATTGGCTAAGTAAGTCTAAAAATGTATGGGCAGGAATAGAAAGCTCATGAGCAAGGTCAGACCCATGATCACCAGCCAAAGGTGGTTAAGAAGGATATATATATATATATTCATTCAGCATTTTTGTCTTTCACCTGTTATCTAGGACACATCTTTCTTACAAGATCAGCTAATTACGAGCTTCAATTATGTCTACAACAGAAGCCACAAAGAGAGTAAAGATGAAAAGGTTGGTGGAAATGCTGTAGGGACACAGAAATTCCATGGTGGAAGTTTAGTTCCAATAGGATGAAGGACCTGGGTTATGTGATTTAAAACAAAGTTAATTTAGGAAAAAGACCAAGAATCATGAGAACAAGTACAGATAAGAATATAGAAAGTGAGTTTTTGGTACTCTGAGTTTAAACTGAGACAAAAGGAATAAAAATAATGTGAAAGATTAGACTAAATGCTTTTATGCTCTTTAAAGAAGATGACTCTGAAGAAACTCCCATTTATATGTTCATGTATTTTTGGCCTCTTTTTTGGAATTCACAAGATTTCTCTGAAGTTTAAATTAAAATACATGAATAATGAACAGGAGAACATTTAAACTAGCTAGGATATACACACACATACAGGATGGGCCACAGCTCAATAAAAAGGAATACACTACTGATGCATGAAATTATGAGTTAGTCTCAGACATGCTGAATGAGAGAAACCATACACAAGAGGATCTATTATATAATTCTATTTATATGAGCGTTTAGGCTTGGCAAAAACCATTCTACAGTGAAAAATTAAGTTGGTTGACTCTAGTAGTGAGAGGGCTCAATTAAGAATGGGCATAAAGGAACTCTATTGGATGGTTATAATGTTCTGTATTTTCATTAGTATTTAAAACAGATATATGGGGCTGGGGAGATGGCTCAGTGGAATAAGCGCTTCCCTGGCAAGTGCGAAGGCCTGAGTTC
>NDGN011496697.1:1375-19218 GCA_002564285.1 Tympanoctomys barrerae
TTTTTTGTGGAACCGGGGATTGAACTCAGGCCCTTGCGCTTGCCAGGCAAGTGCTTATTCTACAGAGCTATCTCCCTGGCTCCCAATTGCTTTTTACCAGGGTGCCACTATAGTGCAGGCTCTAGCTCTTGGCACACTGCCATGGTGAAAGATGATAGAAGATATTTTGATTTTGTTGGCCTTTCTGGGTTTTGAGCCATTCTCTCTCCTTTGTTTAGTTTAGTCTCAGCAACTCACTTTGCTGGGAGAATAATAAAGGAAGCTGGAAAAGTAAAATCTCTACACGGCAAGTTGTCTTTGCCCCCCTGGTCATGCCCATGCTCAGGGAGGGAAAGAAGGGAGACGTGAGTGTCCCTGGTACATAGACCACAGGCGACCCCCAGAGATTCATATAGGCCTCTGCAAGAACAGGCTGGCCTCTTAGTCCCTTCTGGGCCTGACCCATTTCTCTCCATCTCCACCTCCACAGGAGAGAAGCTGCTCGAAGGGCAAGTGATCCAGCTTGAGGACGGGACCACTGCATACATTCACCAAGTGACAGTACAGAAAGGTGAGGCCACAGGACATCCTGGCTGCGGAGGGAGGCCCAGAAGGCCCTGCTGAGGGAGCCCCCATGCACCAAGCTCCAGACAAAGCCTGACGCTGCTCTCATTGCAGAATCTCTCTCCTTTGAGGACGGACAGCCAGTGCAGCTGGAAGATGGCAGTGTGGCCTACATACATCGTACGCCCAAAGGTGGGGCCAGGCCGTCAGCACTTGCAGGGAAAGAGGACACAGCTGGCAGGGCTGGGATGGAGACGCCTGGGCAGGGAGGAGACCCAGGTGCTGGTGTCCCTGAGGCACATGCAGTGCTTCCTTACCTGACAAGCAGCCTTCCCTGGCAGGCCCCAGGGACAGCTGTCTCTGCCACCAGGAGGCTGAGTCCTGGGGTCACCATGTTGTCCTCAGTGGTGGCTGTGGTTTCAGCACAGCCCCAGAATCTAAGGCATTGAGTAGGACTTGTGGCCACCACCCAAGGCCAGGAGAAACTTAACTGATATTTAAGAATGACACCAGGTATGGTGGTGCACACTTGTGATCCCAACACCTTAGGAGGCTTAGGCAAGCGGGTCGCTCGCTAGGAGTTCAAGGCCAGCCCGGGCTACATCGTAAGATCTTGCCTCGAAAAAGAAAGAAGTTTTTGGAGTTAAGGGTATAGCTCAGTGGTAGAGCCTTGCCTAACATGAGACCCTGGATTCCATCCTCAGGACTGCAAGAAAAATAGGTTAAGCTCTCAGGGAACTGAAGAATAGCGGGATAGTCCTTCTACAGGTGGCTTCTCCAACAGCTGTTACAAGCCAGGCGGTGTGAGAGGCATAGAGAATACAACGGAAAGCAAAGTTAAGCTGGGGGCCGGGGAGATAACTCAGTAGAATAAGCACTTGCCTTGCAAGAGCAAGGTCCTGAGTTCAATCCCCTGTACTGCAAAATAATTAATAAATAAATAAAGTTAAGCTGGGTGTCATGGCACGTGCCTATACTCACAGCTACTATGGAGACTGAGGCAGGAAGATTGTAAGTTCAGCCAGCCTCGGCAATTTAGCAAGGCGCTGTCTCAAAATATAAAAGGGGCTGGTGAGATAGCTTGGTAAGAATACCCAAGATACTGGGGGAAAAAAAAAAAAAAAGACAATCCTATTCCCCTCAATCTAGTGGGGAGGGAGCATCCCTACTGATGGGGGCAAGGCTCGGATTGGGGGTCACTCTGGGAAAACAGTACTGGAGCTAGAAGCAGCAGGACGAATGGACTGAGCTACAGAAAAAGGGTGGAAGAGGGGCTGGGTGCTTCAGACAGGAACAGTGTTCGTAGGTGTAGAGCTGGAGAGAGAGAAGGGCGACTGCCAGAACTGCAGGGAGCTGGAGGGCACAGGATGTGGATGTTTACCCTCAGACCTGTGGGACGCCAGGAGCTGTTGAGGCTGTTAGGTGACATGACAACCTCTGCCCTGCAGAGATCACGTGAACGCTGTGCCACCTGGCAGGAGCTGATGGGGGGAGGGGTGACTGGCCCGGAATCTGGGCCACCATGGGTCATCCAGGCCTCACGGAGCCAGTGAGTTCCCAGTCGGTGTCTTTAAGGGAAGCAGCCCCAGAGGGAGGGCCAGTAGGAGGGAACCGCCAAGGCGGAGGTTGGGGGAACTCGACGTGGAGACCTTTGTGTGTCTACCTCTCCTTAAATTCAGGCCAGGCCCCTGGCTGTGTCTCTCCCCGGTGTGGCATCACTGACCCCATGTTCCCACAGAGGGTCATGACCCGAGCGCACTGGAGGCCATCCAGCTGGAGGACGGCTCCACCGCCTACATCCACCACCCTGTGGCTGTGCCACCGGATGGCACCATCCTGGCCGTGCAGACAGAGGTGGGCTTGGAGGACCTGGCAGCAGAGGATGAGGAGGGCTTCAGTGCAGACACAGTGGTGGCCTTGGAGCAGTACGCAAGCAAGGTGAGCATGCGGAGCTCCGGACAGCAGGAGCTGTTCACGCCTCTCGGCCCTGCCAAGAATGGCTTCTCTCAAGACGACGGGGCAGCCCCATGTTAGGGCACAAGCTGGGCTACTCTCTTTGTCCTACTAGTTCATCCTTCGTGTCCTTGTCTGGGGTTCATCCTTCGACACAGCCTGACTGCGGCTGCTGACTGCTATTTACCTTCATGCTTGTTTATGCTGCTTCTGCAGAGGGAAGGCTGCTGCGCAAAGCAGTGTGTCCATGTGGTAGGAAGTTGGGCCGGGCTTCCCTTTGGCTGCTGCAATACTCTGCTGTGCTATCTGGGACAGCCCCAGCCAGGGCCTTTCGTTAGTTTCCCCATCTGCTGAAGTCAGAAGCTCTTGTGTTTATTTCTCCTCTATAATTCACTGAGTCACGCGGGGAAATAAGACCAGCAAGCAGTGAGCAGGCATAGGGAGCAGAACAGCTGGGACGCTCGCAAGCCACAGCCTACGCAGAAACTTGGCTCAGGGACGGGGTTCTCCCTAGATGTCAGCCACTGTGCGTGCTTGCTGGGCCTGTGGCCCTGCCTTCTGAGGGTGCAGAAGCAGAGATCTATGGGCTTCCCAATCCAGTGCTCTTGTGTGAATCCGATCCAGAGCCTAGGGCACAAGGCAGAGCTTTCCAAAGCACCAGGTTTATCCAAAGACTGGGGGATAGTTGTTTTCATAAAAGGACAGTGACCATGTGGTAGAGGAAGTCTTCATCTCTCTTCAAAATGAAGCACAAAACTTGACAACAGCCCATTCTGGACCATGCCGACTACTGCCCCATCCCCTGAGGTGTACACAAGCATAAGGCTGCTGGCGGGAAGAGAACTGGGCTTGACCTCGTCCTGAGCCCTGAGATCTGTGCTGGCTTCATCGCTGCTCAGTCCAGCACTGGGAGTCATTCACGCCCCTCCAGGCCTCTGCCTGTTTCTCGCCATGAGTGGGCCTCATCGTGTCCTCTGCTCACCATGACTTCTGAGTTCTGTTTCAGGAGCTCCTGGAAACACCAGAGTATCGCCCTCAGTATCCCAGAAAGAGGGACAAAGGGACAGTCCTATCAGGATGGGAAAACAGAAAGGCAGTAAGGCTGGTGTGGCCAGAGGCTGTGTCAGTGGGTGGCTCTAGCCATGTTCGCAGGAGAGGAGATGGAGCAAGAACCTGGGCTCTGTGGTTAGAGCTCAGACTTCTGTCCTTGATCCTGGCACATCTGGTCATAGCTGCCACCCCTGGGCTCTTGTCCTGCAAGGTGAACCTCAGTGACCCTTGCATATGCTCCTGATGAGCCTCCCACCAGGGGAAGCACCCTCCCCACATCAGAGGATAGATGTGTCAAGAGTGACAGCCTCCTAAGGGCCTGTGGGAAAAGGGCTGGCCCCAGTCTTGCCCCCGGGGTTGACCCCCTGGACAGTCTCAGGAAATACCCTTTGCATGGTAGTTGTCATAGCCCCATGCCATTTAGTCTTCCCTCTACCCATCCAAGGCTTATGGTTATTCCACATGCCAGGCCTGTTTCTTTTGCGTCATGCCTGATTATCTGTTCCCTGCCTGTCTGGCTGTGTCTCTGCTGACAGTCTAACCCTGCATATTGGGTCTTAGCTGCCACTGGGCCCTTAGTCCTATGCCTCGTCTCCCTTCAATGGGAAGAATACATGTAGGGACCCCAAGATTTTTCCTCAGGTTCTGCACAACAGCCAGGCTCCCCATAATGGCAAGGGGCAGCAGGTTGGAGACAGAGCTTTTCGCTGTGGCTACAAGGGCTGTGGGCGCCTCTACACCACTGCACATCATTTAAAGGTAAGTGGCTCGCAGGCAGATTTCAGGTCTGCCCACTTCCCTGCCGGGCTGCTGTCCTCTTTTTTTTCTTTTCTCCTCTGGGACTGGTCCCTGCCCTTGAGTTGCATGTTAGCTGATGGAGGGAAGAGACAAGTGTCCATGCAAGAAGTGTGACACGTATGAACAGTGCAGGAGAAAGAGTACAGAGAGCCCACCTCAGATTCTGACCTTCTGAGTCATGTGATTGCTTGTCCTCAGGTGCATGAGCGAGCTCATACAGGTGACCGTCCATACCGGTGTGACTTCCCCAGCTGTGGAAAGGCCTTTGCCACAGGTAACCCCTGGCTAGAGACTGGAGGTGGCCCACTTCTGGCTGAGAGCCGAGAATTATCCTTGAGCGCTGGAGCATCCTTGAGGGGCGCCCAACACAGGTTTCTGTCTGGGAGACGGTTGTGAGAGTGTTCTGACTCACAGATGTGAAAGGCAGCATGGCGACCACGCCTCTGTCACATCAGTTGAAAGGACCATGCTGTCTCTGGGCTTCCCTGTCCCCTCTGAAACAGGACCTTAGCCACAGATAGCCTAGAGAGCCTCTTGGGCTCCTGCTCCAGAATGCCTCCAGCAGCCCTAGAGCAGGCAAGAGAATCGAGTGGGCTTTTCTGGCCTCTCTTACCCACCAGGCAGGGTGGGGTAGAGGTCAGCGTGGCTTCGCAGCCCCTCAGCAAGTTTGGATGGAGAGGCTCTGGATATAGTGGGCAGCAGAGCCTGAGCGCTCACTGGCTGCACTTCCGCCCCCTATGGCGCCTGGACAGGCTACGGGCTGAAGAGCCACGTTCGCACTCATACGGGTGAGAAGCCGTACAAGTGCCCAGAGGAGCTGTGCAGCAAGGCCTTCAAGACCTCAGGAGACCTGCAGAAGCATGTCCGGACCCACACTGGTAGGCTGGGCCTCCCCACACCCTGCGGGAGGATACTGAGTCCCGGAGCCCTGCGAGCCCCCTCCTTGCTGCAGGGCCGCCCTTCCCACACAGGTGAACGCCCGTTCCGGTGCCCTTTCGAGGGCTGTGGCCGCTCCTTCACCACATCTAACATCCGCAAGGTACATGTGCGCACCCACACAGGCGAGCGGCCCTACACCTGCCCTGAGCCCCACTGTGGCCGTGGCTTCACCAGCGCCACCAACTACAAGAATCACGTGCGCATCCACACAGGTGGGCCAGCTGGCATGCGAGGACCCCCTCGGCCTACTTCCCTCTGCCAAGGGCCTGTGCTCTGAGATGCATCCCAGCTCTAGGCTGGAGCTGTTCTCTGGGCGCGGGTGTGCCCACCATCACCATTTCACTTGCAATGAGCACAGTGAGCGGCTCTTCCACCTCCAGATAGGGCCAGGCTGGCAGGAATTGCCGGCCTTCTGTGGGACCCATCAGGTGCACCTTCCGGGTCTCCCCTTCCTTCCGGCTGAGCTCTGGAGAGGCCAGGGTGAGGCATGGTGGGAGGAAGCAGAGTGAAGCGTCACCTTCAACTCCGCACCTCATCTACTGTGCACATGACTCCTCTGTGTCCTCACCCTCCCATGTCATGCCCCTCGTCCAGCCTTCTGTGTCATCTCTCAACCACATGTGCCACCCCTACCCCTGTCCCATTGCAGCTAACCCTTCAGTCTTTGCCCCATCACCTCTCTCTCCTGTCCACTGCTCTGCACCCCCCCACTCCACCTCACGGGCTTCCCTCCCCTGTGCACTCACAGCCCTTCTCTCCCTTGGCCCTGTCCACCCCTCTTCCCTGCCCACCTGTCTCTGGGCTCGGAGGCCTGTGCCCTTGTCTGCCCTGCCTCTCACTGCACTCCTTCCCCAGCTCTGTCCCTGCAGAGCCTCCGGTCTCAGCCCTCTCCCCCCTCTGACTTGCCCTTCACCAGCCTTGTCCCTCCCTGCTGTCCCCTTAGTTTCCCCCTTGCCAGCCCCAGTTCCCGCCCCCTCACAGCCCAGTGTCCCCAGGGGAGAAGCCATACGTTTGCACGGTGCCGGGCTGCGGGAAGCGCTTCACTGAGTACTCCAGCCTGTACAAGCACCACGTGGTGCATACGCACTGCAAGCCCTACACCTGCAGCAGCTGTGGCAAGACCTACCGGCAGACTTCTACCCTGGCCATGCACAAGCGCAGTGCGCATGGCGAGCTAGAGGCCACTGAGGAGAGCGAGCAGGCCCTCTATGAGCAGCAGCAGCTGGAAGGTGAGGGCAGGGTGGGAGGGGGGCCAGGGGAACCAAGGCCTCCTGTGGCATCTGGTAGCATTTGGTAGCCTGGTCTCTCCTCCCCTAGCTGCCTCTGCCGCTGAGGAAAGCCCACCACCCAAGGGAGTCCACATCGCTTACCTTTCCGAAGTGAAAGAAGAAGGTGATGATGTCTCAGCCCAAGTGGCCATGGTCACCGAGGAGGATGGAGCCCCCCAGGTGGCTCTGATCACTCAGGATGGTGCCCAGCAGGTACAGGTCCCTGGGACCACTCCTCTCTCAAGGGACTCTGGAGAGCCCTGAAACTTGGCCAGCCCCATGTAGCATTATGGACCTCAGAGAACTAAGGCTGAGGGGACCAGACCTTGTAAGCCAGCCCTGCTCCTCCTGCCTCCAGTTTTGTCACACCTGCGGGGCATGGTGAATAGTTTACCTCTTGAAGGCTGTTAGGCCCTCACTATCTGGAGCCTTTGTGGATGTCTTCTCAGGCAGAAGTCTGGCAGTCCCTCTAGCATTATTAGCCAGCCTTGTCCTCACCACTGGAGTTGTCAGGAGGACAAAGTTCAGAGGAGACCCTGAGCTTCTCACAGCAGGGCCCAGAGCCAAAGTGGTAGTGAATAGAAGTGGTCAAGCCAGGCATGGTGGTACTGTGTGTAATTCCAGCATTCAGAGGCTAAGGAAGGAGGTTCACATGACCATGTCTCAAACTATAAAAGTCTGTTTGATTCCCAGTACAAAAAAATTAAAATTAAAAAAACTAAAATTAAAAAGGATTTTTAGGGGCCGGGGAGATGGCTCAGTAGAATAAGCACTTGCCTGGCAAGCACGAAGGCCTGAGTTCAATCCCCAGTTTTGCAAAAAAAAAAAAAAAAAAAAGGATTTGTAATGGATGCAGGTAGTCAGTGCAAAGACCCTGGGTTTATTCCCAATACTAACATAAATAACAAAAATAGAAGTGGTCAACAGAATTCTTCCAGTGTCCCTCTGTGGCCTTGGCCCTGTTCTGTTTGCCCGTCCCCCACGTCTAAGAGTTGAAGCTAAACTCGTCTGGGAGAGCAGGCATACCCTCTAGATGGCCCTCCTTTGGGCTCGCTCCAGCCCGTCTTCTCTCCTCTCTTGTCGCAGGTCAGCCTGTCCCCAGAAGACCTGCAGGCCCTGGGAAGCGCCATCAGTGTGGTGACCCAGCATGGCAGCACCACCCTCACCATCCCTAGTCATGATGGTGACATGGCTACGTCCAGCACACACACCGTCACCATGGTCAGCGCTGATGGCATGCAGACGCAGCCCGTATGACCAGGCGGTTTGCTTGGGGTTTCTTGTTCTCTTACTACCCTTTTCCTTGGGTTGGGAAGTAAAGGTTTAGGCGAAACTTGTCCAGCCTGTTTACAAGGACAAAGATTCCCCTAGTTTCTCTGGACCATCAGCAACTATCATCTTTAAAAGCATTTGATGAATCAAAAGTTTCTAAATCTCAGTCCCTCCCTACTTTGCCTCACCATCCTAGGAAAGTCACTTCCATGGACGTCAAGGTCCATTTTCAGTGCAGGCACTGACTTATCTCTGTAAATAGCTTGGTCCTTCGGTGATTCAGAATTCCTGCCTCCAGTTGGGCTGTAAGTTGGAGAAAGACCCAGCTTCATTTAGCCACAAGGCTTCATAAAGCCCCAGGCTAACTCATCTGACCCACAGTGGTTTTATCCATTCCTGCTGGGTTGCTTCCAGTCACCTGGCATGAAGGGTTCTTACCTGGCCCAAGAAGAGGAAGGATGTTGTAGGAACGTGGAAGACCTTCTGTTAACTTTTTTTTTTGGTGGAACCTAGGAATTGAAATTAGGCCCTTGCGCTTGCCAGGCAAGCGCTTATTTCTACTGAGCTATTTCCCCGGCCCGATCTTCTGTGTTTCAGGTCACAATCATTACCTCTGGGGCTGTGGTGGCCGAGGACCTCCACCACCAACAGGTAGCACTGTTGGCTACAGCCAATGGAACACACATTGCAGTACAGGTGGGTAGAAATCTGGGAGGAAAGGGGCCCCCAGACCAAAGAAGGGAATGGGGGTGAATTGGGGATGATCTTGATGAGAAGGACATTAGACATTCGAAAACCCATTGCAAGGACAAATCCCATCCTGCCTCTACACACCTAAGGCAGAATGGGGAGATGCCTCTGGCCTTAGGATGACTGATGGCCGCCCACCTGTGGTCCAAGGCTGTCATCTCTCCCTGCCTGTCTTTCCTCTAGGAGATGAAGGGCTAAAGCGGTGACCACTAGGGTCCCGTCCAGCCAGTTATTCTTCTGTGAGCAAGCTGGTCTCTGACCATGGGCCATCCACAGTCCTCGGCTATGCCTCACCTACTAGGGCGAATGACTATTTAATAAAAGTTCCTGTTATGGGGGCCCCAGCCAGAGCTTATTTCATGGTCCTTCGATGGAGGAAGTATAGACAAGCGGACCACATAGTGCTAAGCTAGGGTCTGAGAAGGAGCATCTCACACCTTGCTTCCCTCCACACCCCTCTGCAGCTGGAGGAGCAGCAGACCTTGGAGGAGGCCATCAGTGTAGCCACTGCTGCCATGCAGCAAGGGGCTGTGACCCTGGAGACAGCAGTGATGGAGAGCGGCTGCTGAGCCAAGAGCACAGGCACACACGCCGTGCTAGAGGATGTGCCACCCTGCACAGGCAGCCCTGCGTCGAGGGCCCAGCCTGAGGCTGACACAGGGAAGGCGGCCACATAGGTCTCTGGGGTGAAAAGGCAGCCAGAAAGTGGCCTAACTGAAGAGCTCGGAGGTCCTGCAAGAGAGAAAGGCCCCGCAGCAGGCAGCGGGAGCTGAGGAGAGAACAAGCCTGATGCCAGGCTGCCCGGGGTGCCCACTCTCCTCCCTCAGGAGGACACACCCTTGCCGTCTGTAGTCCACTCTTCTCAGGTGGAAAGGAGGGCTGTGGTGAGGACTGGCCTCCCCCAAACTGTCTTGGCCTGCGGGGCTGAAGGCAGGCAGCTCTGCAGCCCAGCACCACCCCTCCCAGCAATAACTGCCTCCCCGGAGGCCAGCAGAGGCACCTGTCCCTTGGCACTGGGATTCCTGCCACCACAGTCAGAAATAATTGCTCAGGGGCCTGTGGCTGGAGTACAGGTGCCCAGCTCCCACCCACCTCCGGCTGCCCCTCAATCTATGGCAGAGAGGCAGGGAGGGGCCCTGTACACAGACTGCTGGGGTTGGGTTTCATTTGTTTCGTGATTTGGGTTTTTTTCATTCCACTCTGACAGTTATTTTTTCTCCTGCCCTGGGTGGTGGTGGCAAGTGGGCGAATGACTATTTAATAAAAGTTCCAAGTTTGTACCTGGGTTTCTCCATCCTTGCAGCTCCGGGGTCTGGGCACAGGGCTGGGCAGGGCCAGCTCTCATCCTGTTGCTCTGCCGTAAGCCCTGCTTGGCTTTGGTGCCTGGCAGTCGGCTGTGCCCATGGGAGGAAGGCACGGTGTAAGACGAGGAGCTGCCTGTGGCTCCCTGTCACTGCTGAGCAGGGGGCTCCAGGGCAGCCAGCTGTGACCAGCATGACCCCTGTTTGCAGGCTCTGGCTGAATCCAGGCCTCAGGGGAGCTGGGCTAGAAGAACTCTGGGGTTTTTTTTTTGTTTTTTTGTTTTTTCTTTCTGCTTTGCCTTGGCAGAATGTAGCCCAAGTCCCCCAGCCCTGCCCAGCCACCCCTGACCCCACACACTTGGCTGCGCCAGGGGGGCAGAGCCTGGGCCAGAGAGGCACCTGTGCCCTAGTTACCGAGGTTCTCGGGCTGCACTGCTCTAGTGCTGAAGTCCTGGCTCGTTACCTTGCTCCTAGGGCTGCTGTACCTTGCTCTTAGGACTCCTAAGCCATGATCAGGCCCCCAAAAAGTAAGTGGCAGGCCAGCCCCTGAAGCAGGAGATTCGCAGGGGGTACTGATGGAAAGGACCCCCCTGGATGGGAGCGTCGTAGGAACTGGAGGTGCTTCTAGACTCCTGCACTGTGATGTGTGTCCCCTGAACCCCTTCGTCCTCCTGAGAATGGAGCTCCATTCCCTGAATGGATGCCCAGAGAGCTCCTGTTTATTTTTGCCACTGACCCCCTGGAGGCAGAGGAATGGGGACATGCCCCAGAAGAGCCTGTCTGCATATTAGCCTGCAGGCTTCTTCCACAAACGCGGTATGGGTGTATGCCACCCCACGGGCACTGTATCTAAAAAAAATGGCACCACTGCAGCGCCTTGAATCCCAAGACTGCCCTGCTAGGAACCCCTGAGGAGGGCCCCATTCCCTGGGATTGGGGAGCCAGCAAATCAAATGTCAAGTCCATCTCACCTAGAGGGGTGCTGTGGCCCAGTTCCCCCTCCAGCTTTGTGTCTTCGCTTTTTCTTCCCCTTTTTGATGGAGTCTACCACTGTGGTTGTTAGGTGCCACTGAAAGGGGTGCTTTATCTAGAACCCATTATGTACTATTTTCAGCCTTCCAACTGTGGGAGGTTGGCATTTTACTACATTATATAGAGGAAACTTATCCAAGGCCTTTTACCCACTAAGGCTGACTACCAGTCTGACTGCAGTCAGGGTGGGCTTCCTTTTTCCCTAAGCAAGCTGCCTCTAGGAGCATCAGGAAGGCTCTGGGGCAGAGGCTTTTAAAAGGGCCTCACAGGCACAGCACACCAGCCCAACAGATGAGGCTGATTCAGAGGACTGTAACCCTGAGAATGTCAGGCTGGTTCCCAGCAGGGAGTAGAGCCTCAGTGCCACCAGAGCAACAAGTAGGCAGGCAGGTGGAGCTCTTGCTCCGCAGTAGGGCGCATCTGTGGTCTGCAGCCGTTTGCATTTCCTGAAACCGGATCTTGGTGTCAGAGCCGCCCCTGGGCCGGGCGGGCGGGCAGGCGCCTCAGCCATGGCCCTGCGCAAGGAGCTGCTCAAGTCTATCTGGTACGCCTTCACCGCGCTGGATGTGGAGAAGAGCGGCAAGGTCTCCAAGTCCCAGCTCAAGGTGAGGGCACCCGGGGCCCAAGGAGGCTGGCAGAGCACCACAGCAGCCCGTACCGCCAGAGAGCCAGGCAGGACTGTTGTGCTTCCCTGGGCACCCAGCCATCCAGCGGCCGCAGCTGTGGGGGGTGGGGGATGAGGTCCGGTGCTGGGACCTTGGGAGATGCCGGTGCCCGTGGTCCAGGGGCGCTAAGGAAATCCATCCATTGCCCAGAACCTGGGCCCCAACTGGTGGTAGAGGGGGCATCCCCGAGTTCTCAAGGCCAGAAGACAGGCCACTTCCCCAGCTCCATGTGGTGAGCAACACAGCTCCCAGAGTCAAGCTTGGGCACGCACCCTACTCCTCCCTGCTGCTGCCGCCGCTTCCTCCTGGCCTTGAAGACGCAGCAGCCGGTACTTGTCAGTCATTTCCTCTGGGGTTGGGGTGGCTCGAAGGGCCTCCCCACCGCCAAACTAGGCTGCCCCATAAACCCACAAAGCCGGAGGGCTGGGGAGGAGCTGAGAATGGAGGACCCCATCTTACTGCCACCTGGCTCACCATCCTGCTCTACCGGTGCTTGTGTTGCATGTGTGCGCACACCCAGATTGGGAAACTTACCTTAGGCCTTAAGACCCCAGCCAGGGAAGTGGAGCTGAGCCCAGGAAAAGCCCGAGCAGTGCCTGTCCTGGACCCCTACACTGTTCCAAGTGTTTCTCTCCCGCTTCTTTTGGGCTTGGGTTCAGGCTGCCTCCTACTCTGTTGGTGGGGAGGGAGCAACTCCCTGGGCTGTGGCCACTGGAACTGGAGGAAAGGAGGAGCACAGGCCTCGGCGCTCTGGGACCTGCCTGGGGCAGTCGTTCCTTCCCAGTGGGGCTGAGGCTGTGTGCCTGGCACCAAGGCAGGCCCAGGATTCCCGGAGCCTCTCCCACTTCCCTTCAAAGGGAGATTCAGTCCCCACCGCCTCTCCTCATGACCAAGATAGGAAGCACCTGGAAGGCAGGGGGAGCAGAATAGGCATTGTACCCCACCTCCATTCCACCCCACCCAGTGCTCAATGTGGACCCTGTATATAAGCTTGGATGGTTTATGTCTTAGACTGATGAGCATCAAATAAATAATTTTCTACTTTTTCTCAAGGGAGAATCCACAACTACCTTGGTCACTTTGGTAGAGCCCACCCGCCCTGCTCCACAAGCAGGTTCTTCCTCATATCCCATTTAAATCCATTCTGCTATAGATCACATCGCCTAGTTGGGTCCTTGGCATGGATGGGAGAAACAAGTCATCCAAAGCCCATCCCTGTAGAAACCCTGTACCCCACAGCCACCCCCTACTCTGTCCCTTTAATATCTTGCCAGGACATCCAACCCTGTGGCTTCCTACTTCCAAGGTACATTTTCCACCTTGTGGGCCCTGAAACCTCTATATCCCTCACCTGTGAAGCACACATCCCTCAAGTGGCTCCTGTTTTGTGGTACCACTGGCCACTTTGAGCCTCTGACCTGATCTCTGGTGTCCTGGCACCCACTGCCCACCCTGAAAGATTGAGGTGGGGAAGATTCCCCAGAGAGCGTGTGTATGTGTCCTTTGTACTTTGTACCACTTGACAGTTCAGATTGAACTCACTGCCAGCAACATCTTTAGTCACACAGGTAATGGGAGATTTCAGCCCTACCTGACAGAAACCTTGTCCCCTCTGAGGGCCAGGTGTGGCTTAACAGTGGGAGTCTCAGTGGCCTACTAGGCGCAGGACGGAAACGGTGCTGCACAGGAGGGAAGGTGATCTCCCTAGCTCACCATGATTGGCCCTGGAAGTAGTGATGGTGCTGGGGTGTGCAGAAGTAATAAAGTAGTCAGAGGGCAGAGGAGAAAGCTACACCAGCAGCTAACCATAACACCCCTCCCTTTCCCCCGACTTGGGGATAAGGTAAGGTCTCTAGATCAGCCTGTCCTTCCTACAACTCTCCCCAGTCTTAGGGTCTTTCCTTACTTGGAACTTGGGTCCTGTCAGGCATCTTTGTCTGTGTGTCAGTCACTTCTCCCAAGGGTTGGTAGAGAGGCTGCCTTGGCTGTCCTGGGCAGACCCCAGAGGGCCCTGAGGAGGAAAAAAGGCACAAGTCCTGAGAGAAGCCAAGGAATTGGAGGCTTTTCCCTGGGAAGAGACGGTTTAGGCAGAAACCAAGCTTGGTCCTCTCTGAATTCTAGTAGAAATAGATCTACTTGGGTCAAGGACGGTGCAAACAGACCAACGGGAATGACGCTTCTGCCCAGGGCAGACAGAGGCTGAACCCAAAGCCTCCCAGAGACTTCTTCAGGTCTCTAGAGTTTCATCTAAAGAACCAGAAGGGTGAGAAGCCATCCTAGTGGCCACACCCTCTTCACAAGAGAGGATCAGCCGAGACCTTGGTGTCCGTCCTGACTTCCAGGCAGTGCCCAGTGGGCAGATGGGACTATAAGTATCTGGTGTGGGGGGGTCTGGGAGATGGCTGGCCTGCTCCTTCTCCTTGACAGGACAGACCTGGGGAAGGTAGGGACTGTACAGGGACTGCCTAGACTTCTGAGCCTCCCACTGACTGCTGCTCCAGGAGGGCCTCTTGCCCAGTAACTCTCTAGGCTTCAGGGTCTGTCTCCTCTGCAGAGAAGCAACTACCTGCTCCAATATGGAGGGAAGGTTAAGAACAAGCAGTTTAGGGGAACACTGCTGGCTTAAGTCCTCAGCTTTGTTGGTCGCCGTGGGCTGTCAGCAGGCTGCAGAGGCGCAGGTGGGTACACAGAGCACCTCAGAACCACAGAGGCTTGAGCCTGTCCTGCTCCCCATGTGGGAGACCCTGGAAAGGTCGCTGCTCACCTCTGACCCTCCAGTTTCTCCTCAATAAAGCAGGAAGGTTGAACTGGGGAATCACCAAGCCACCAGCCAGTCTACAACAACAGCTTTTAAAAAAAATCTTTTCGTATGTGGATTAGGGATTGAATCCACAGTCTTCTCAGTGAGTTTCATCCCTACCTTTTTTTGTTGTTGTTGTTTTTTAGGGGAGAGTTTGAACTCAGAACCTAGAGCTTGCCAGGCAGGCACTGTGCCACTGAGCCCCTCCCACCCATTTTTTTTTTCTTTCTTTCTTTTTGGGCAGAACCGGGGATTGAACTCAGGCCCTTGTGCTTGCCAGGCAAGCACTTATTCTACTAAGCCATCTCCCCAGCCCCCTCCAAACATTTTAAATTTTGTTCTGTTTCTGTCTTTGGAGACAGTCTAAGTCACTAAATTGTCTGAGCTGGACTTAAACTTATAACCCTTGCTTCCGCCTCCTATAGTGCTGGGGCTATAGGTATGTCCCACGGCCCCTGGCTGTGAACCCAGTCCGTTTTCTGGGCCTCTGTCTTCCCTTTGATGCCCACACCCAACTCCTCCAGTACCTGTTTGCTTGTTACACAGCTCATCCATGTCCACACACTCCCGCCTTTGAAATTCCCAGCCCTCCTCTGTGATGTAGCTATGCTGTAGTTCCCTATAGAATATAGAGTGCTCTTAGAAGGATCAGTATCTTTTGTAAAGGATGCCTGGAATCTAGATTCATTTAAAGACCATGGTCTCTTTAGAAGGACTTTTTTTTTTTTTTTTTTTTGGCTGGCTCAGGCTGCCTTAAGGGTGGGTCTGGTAAGGCATAGGGAGCTGGGGATCGAAACTTGGTCCCCTGCGCCTGACTGGGTTTGCCCCAGCAGGGGATTAAACAACTGAGCTGACCTGCAAGCCCCCTAGAAGAGAGATTATTTAGTCTTTCCAAAGTCCTTGGTTGGTGTTTTATAGGCACATACACCTCCCAATCTGTTTCTGATTCAAGCTGCAGGCCCCTGCAGGCTGGAACCAACAGAACCCCAGTCCTTACTGACTTTTTTGAGACAATGTTGCTATGTATCCCAGGCTGCCCTTGAACTCTCCTGCCTCAGCCTCTTGAGTAGCTGGGATTACAGGTGTGAGCGAGGCGCCCAACTCCTTGCTGATTTCTCCCCCGTCAGCGCGGGCCTAACAACCACCTTCTTCCCCGCACCTGAATTTTCAGAGGACTCAAAGTCCCCAGAGATGAACCACTCCCCACCCCCACCCCTCCAGCCTCGCAAAGGTCAATGGCTGCCCAGCCAGAGGCCAGGGGCTGCCCCATAGGGGGTGGGTGTGGCCTCCTCTCTGAGCTAGTGAAGAATACCGACCCCTGGGCCCACCCCGGAAACTCTGAGTCAATAGGTTGGGGTAGGCGGCACGTTTCAGTTTCAGCCAGCTCCGCAGGTGATCCCGGTACTCAGCCAGAAGCAGGCTCTAGAGCCAGACCTTGGGTGAGACACCCCACCCCTCCCCCAAGCCTGGCCGTCCTCATCTGGAAAATGAGGATAATGAGAGTCCCGCCTCCTGGGCCCGGCCCTGATGGAGCACGGATAGAAATCTGCCAGGGAGCTTCTGCTAGCTGCATCCTTTCCAGCCTGACCCCTCTCCCCGCCTACCCACCCCGCCCTGGCACAGGAAGCCTGGCAGGCTGAGATCTGTGCTCTCCAGGGAGCAGTCTTAGGTATCTGAGGCTTTAAATCCTGCCTCCTGACCTCAACAACCCACAGGGGGCAGAGCCTCTAACCTGGGCTCAGCAAGAGTCCACAGTGGTGGTGAAGGAACTGGCTAAGCCAGTCCTAAAGGACCAGTGGGGGACAGAAGGAGGAAGGAGGGAGCAGCCCAAGAACCTGTGTGCTGCTGGGCGCACGCAAGTCCTGTCCTGGGGAAAGATGTCTGAACACTATCCTTGTAGAGACCGGAAGCTGAGGCCCAGGGAAGATAGTTTGCTCAGAGAGATTTACTCCACGCTGGCCTGGGTTTTGTGTTTTTTCCTGTTTCTTCCCATGAAGACTTTGAGTTCATTCAACAGGTATTTGTTGAGCAGTGGGGCAGCAGGGAGTGAGAAGTCTCCATCCTCTCGCGGGGCCTACACTAGATGATACAATAAGAAGTCTGTCTTGACAGAAGATGATGCATGGAATGAGGCAGGGGAGCAGAAGCGGGGCAGCAAGGGTAGAGATCATAGGGCGCTAAGCTCCAAGATGCTCCCCCAAAGTCAAATGAGCCATAGATTTCCGGAAGATGGCCCGGGGAGCCCGCTCTGGGAGGTGGCATCCAAGTAAAATGTGAAAGAGGACAGGGTGTGAGCCAGGCAGTGACCTAGAAGAGGAGTGTGCCAGGCTGCAGAAAAAGCAAGGGCTAAGGCCCAAGGCAAGAATAAGGGGCCAGCGAGGAAGGAAGGAAGGAAGGAAGGAAGGAAGGAAGGAAGGAAGGAAGGAAGAGGCCAGAGTGGCTGGATGGGCGAGCAGACGGCCCCCAAGTCCCCACTGCAGGGCCTGGAGGCCTCCAGAAGGATTCTGGCTTTTCCTACGAGCTGATGCGAAGCCACTAGAGACATTCAGTGTGCGCGGGCACCATGCTGACCTCTGGGCTCAGGGTTGGGAACTAGTCCGTGCTGTCCTTGGAAAGTGGGCAATACCCAGCGCCACTCATAGGAACAGGAGATGGCACAAGAATGCTTTTACAGAACGACTTAATAACAGGACAAATGAATGCCCTCGGTTAATGGCACCCTTTTTAAAATCTCTATTGTTTTAAAGATTTTTGTCATAATGGTAATATATGTTCTCAGTAGAAAAAAAAATCAGAGCACAGAGGCATACTATGTTAAAGAAAATGAAAATTCCTTCCCTCCGGTGCCCTCCCTGGAGTGGGGGCAGGGCGTGGGAGCTGTCCACAGTTCGCTGAGCGCTCTAGCTGTGCTTCTCTGTGCATATACACGTGGTAGGTTGCCCTGTAGGGTATCTCTGGCCTGGTGTAGTGAGTGGCACATCCCATAATCCCAGCTCCATGGAAGGCTGAGGCAGGAGGATCGCAAGTTCAAGGCTAGCCTGAGCATCTATAGAGTAAATGTTTAGAAACCTGGGGTAAAGGTCACAACCAATTTTAATTTTTTTTTTAACTTTATGTATTTAGTACAGGGTCTCGCTACATAGCTTGGACTCATCGTGCTCCTCCTGTTTTCAGCCTCCCCAGCACTGGGATTGCAGGCACGTGCCACCACGCCTGGTCTTAGCAGCACTTTCTAAACAGGAAGGGAACTTACTTTTCTCTATGCAGACCTCAGTCTGGCACTAGTATGTATTACTATCTTACCACTTCCTCATAGCCCTTTTCCATGATGGGTAGTAACAACTGTTTCATTAATAATAAAACCAAGGCTCAGAGAGGTAAAAGCCTTTATTCAAGACCCCACAGAGCTGGCAAGATAGCTCAGCAGACTAAGCACCTGCTTAGGCAAGCACAGGGACTGGGGTTCAATCCC
>NDGN011496705.1:2063-17767 GCA_002564285.1 Tympanoctomys barrerae
GGCAAGCACAAGGGCCTGAGTTCAATCCCTGGTTCCATAAATAAATAAATAAATAAATAAATATTATGAACATGGCCGTGAACATTAGAAAATGAGGTTAGGGAGGCACAAGTTGTATAAAAATGTTGCTCAAATATCAAAATTACAGTTAAAAATAAGAAAAAGTTCCGCATACTACACTTAAACCAAGGCATTGTACATCTCAGACTAGCTAGAAAAGGGGATTTTGAAATTTTCATCACAAAGAACAGAGATATTTAAGTGATAATAATGGCAATTATCTTGATTTAATTATTATTCAAAGTATACCCATCACAATTTTTATTATAAATATTTTCCTTTCTTGTGTAAAATTGAAAACTAAATAAAAAATAAACTATTTCAGTTTGTTATGTCAGGGCAATGCCTAGTTTCATTTATTTTTAATTCAGGTAAATCATATAGATAAATAAAATATTTTTTGGGTTTGTAGGTTTGAGGGGCAACTCAGATTCCATTGGTTATTGATTTGTATTAATAATAATTTGCTGGCATGAGTATTTCAACCACAGATTGACCTTTTAAGTATAAATTCGCGTCACAGAACAGAGTTCAAACATTTAAGCCTTTGTTCTCTGGAAGCCGTTATATTAGGGATGGGGTTGACGCTGTTAGTGTAAACTTAGGAGTCTGCCTTGCTGATTACAAATCAGCATTAGACTACACAAAACCCGCCACTTCACGAAATATTTGTTCTGTGGGTTGGGAAATTAAAAATAAAATTGCATCAGTTCATTTACCCATGCAAAACTTTTCTTATTAAAACATTCCTGATCCTCATGATTTTATCTGCGTCTACAGGGTGGATATCAAGGAAACAGTAGTAGCTCAGTCCCACAAGTGACACGTGGCCACAGTAAGTGTCGGGGACACTGGTCAGGTCCACGATATACTAGAACTTTGTGTGATATCCTATCCCCATACTGTTAGAAGTGGTGGTCATTTATTTGCCATTCCAGGGTTTATCTTATGTTTTATTCTTAGTAATTATTTAGTCATGAAAAATGTATCTTACTTCAGTTGTTTTGAAACATTCAGTTTTAATTAATTAATATTTAATTTTCTGAATATTGCTTAATCTTCCTTTTGTTTTAAGATTTATACTGTATCTTTGACTTACAAGCTACTTAAAAGACATGGTATGATATTTTATCCTAGTATTAGAAACTTTAAAAAATATATTTCCATTTTTCATTGACTTTATATTACTTCCTCCTTGTCTTTTATGCGCGCGCACGCACACACACACACACACACATATACATTTTAAAAAATGTGTATAACCCCACATAAGATTGAAACTATTTTGTAGAAATCTTTAATAACCTTTTAAATGGGTTCGTCTAATAGTTTACATAGTCCTTCATGACTATCATTTGGAAAGCTCTTTATTCTTTATCCAGGACCAGATAGCAACTTCTCTTGCCTTCTGAATTATGTTCTTTGTTATTTTGTGTATGCTACATCTGGAGGTATTAGAATATTTCGAGTTTGTACAACTGGAAAATATTTCACTTTTAGTTTTCAAAGGTATTTTTGCTAAGTGTAAAATTCAAAGAGGACACATCTTTTTTTTTCTTTCAGTCCTTTAAATTAATTAGTGTAGTTTCTTACACATTTCGTCTTTTGTTTTCTTTCTAAGGTGATATAAGATGTTATTTAATTTTATTTTTCCATAACATATTTTTATGTGTATGCTTTAATGATTTTTTCATTCAATAAGTTCTGCACAATTTCATTTTTGTGTGTCTTGGTATGATTTTATTCAAATTTCTTGTGTAAAAGGTTTATTTTTCTTGGATATGTGGTGTTATAAGTTCAACTAAATTCAGAAATTTTATATCTCTAAATATTTCTTGCCTACCCCTTTCTACTTTGAGAATTCTAATTATGCAAATATAAGTTTCTTGGTTTTGGCACAAAGTGAACTATTGTGTGAGTGATCTGTAAATTCTTCTTCATTTTTACTTTGGACAATTTTTATTTCTTTATTCATTTAAGTTGGTAAATAATTTATTTACATTGTGCAATCTGTTATCAATCTCATGCTATGTATTCATTTCAGAAATATTTCTCTAAAATTCATTCAGTCTATATCTTATATTATTCACATTTCAATATTTGTCTAAAATTTTTAATGTGCTACATAATTATTGATTTTCAATAAAGTTAATGAAAAAAATTCCCAACAATGAAATACTATTTTCTCCTAAAATCAACTCCATCTTTTCTCTACTTGGATGATATATTTTAGAATAATTAATCTTGGATTAGCAAACTATGGGAGACATAAGGGGTCACGGGCTCCATCACAGGCTCAACATGCCGGCCTCATCACAGGAGCACCCTGAGAGGGCAATTGAGATGGGGCATGGTAGCCCGTACCTGTAATCCCAGCACTTGGGAGGCTATAAACAGGAGGATCACTACAAGTCTCATCTACGCAGTGAGACCCTGTAGAACCTGCCCTAAAAACAAAAACAAATGACAAACAAAAAAGAAAGAAAGAAAAGAAAAAAGAAAAATAATAATTTTGGATAATATTTGTGGTATTGTATATTTTATTTGTCATCTTAAGTAAAAAATTACATAACAAGATAGATGGTAAACTTTTATAAAATTATTTGAGGAATAGTATTTAAATTTAGGGTCATTTGGGTTCAGTGCTGTGTCTCAATGTCGCTTTAGTATAAAGAGAAACTGCCTATTTGGAAGCCCCAAGAGAATCACTTATCTTGTTTTTCCCATTTCTTAGATGGCAAGTTATGGTCATATTATCCAGTCATTTGTTTTCAAGATAAAATATTGATAAGAAAATAATTGAATAATTTGATGGAAATTCTTCTCTCTATTTCTCACTGAATGATTTTCTATCATTTATTACTCAAGGGTTCTCATTAAATTCTTATGTATTTCTATTTTTGTTCTACTCAGGTAAAGTACAAATTCATTCTTGTATGTTGACCTGTGATATTTAATAGAGATGTGATTGTAATAATGTGCACAAGTTGTGATTACTGCTATCATTTCTGCTAGAATTGTCCAACCCTCTAAGCTGTTGATCTAAGGCCAAGCTTTACCACATTTCACCATCTATTTTGTGAATCTATTTTCAACTGATTTGCTCGATTTGACTTTATTTTACTTCTGTTGCTTATGACAAATATATATTTCCTTTAATGTACACACTGAATAAATACAATTATAATAAAGATCTCTAGCCCATTCATCAGTTTATATTTGGATCTAAATTTTTAATCACTGATTCTATCATTTTACTAATTTAAAATTTTGCAGAATCATGTATTATCTAGTTTTCATGATTTATTTTAATCTATGTAAAATTTTAAATTTGAAAGCTGTAGAAAAGTATGTCATTACAAAATATTAAATGTCATAGTATCAATTTCACTATACAATGGGTTTTATTTCTCAGAAAAATATCATAATGCAATGTCATTCCTTTAGAAGAAAGTCTCCCTGGAATCATGGTGATGTATACATATATTCAGATAGCTTAAAGTAACACTGAATTTTGGACTAAGGACATAGCTCAGTGCCACAAGCACCTGCCTGGCAATGGCAAGGTCATGAGTTTGATTATCAGTACAAAACAAAAAACAAACAAACAAACAAACAAAAGAAAACCCACTACATTTCATTTGGGGCAGTTACCTGAATGTCCATTTGAATCAGTTAAGAAATAATAGAGGATAAGTGGAGCACTTTTTGGGTGTGATTGTGTTAACAGAAAAAGACCAAACAGAAAGGAATGCCAGCGAGGACATTTAGGAGGCAATTTATAATACCTGTGGGCTTGACTGGGATTACTTTTCAAATATCAGCTCCACCCAGTGGGGTCTTGGGTCTTTTATAGGATGAATAAGGGAGGAGATACAAAGGCAGACTTGACACCTAATGATTGGGGGTTTGGCAGGTATTATGGGTTTCTAAAGGAGTTTAAATATCACAGATTATACTTCAAGGGTCTCAGTTATACAAAGCATGGGTTATACAAAGGAATAAGTCATCAGTTACATTTTAAGCTACACTGGAAGGCCATCATTTACAAAGGCAGTACAGATGGGGATACACAAAGGAAGAAGTGTTCTGGTATTGGACCTTTGTGACATCTCCACTTGGTTGTGGTGGGCATCCTGGGCTGGCTTTCTGGGCAAATTTTATTTAAAATTTTAATTTCCCTCTTCTTCGGTAGATGATTGACCTGTAGACTACAAACTGAGAAGGGAGGTCACACCTCACATGTGCTTCTAGGCGCTTTAATCCACTCAGCTATTTGGCCAGCCCTTTCCTTCCTTAATTTTAGATGTTGGGTATTTTGTCCCAGGAATGAGAGAAGAGTAACTGAGACATTCACTTAGGATGGTTCAAATAGAATAAATTACATCTTGAGGTACATAAGTCAGTGCAGAGTCAAATACAATAGTCAACACTACATCTTTCACTCTCATAAATGGCTTCACAACAAATTTGGTATAATGTGGAGTTGAGTCATTATGAAAGGAAGAATTGTTTTTCTATGCATGCCTTCAACTATCAATATTTCTTTCATTTCGAATGACATTTCAGATCATGTGCAGTCATTTCTGCCCTTTATTAAAATGCACATTTAAAAAACAATATAGGGGCAGACACTGTTTTGGCAAAGCATTTTGGAATTGAACTATGATAAAAGTGGCGGAACAGACGTATGATTTCCAATTTCAAGTATAGCTCAGCATGTATATCTACATTCCGTCTCTGTATATTTCTAAAAAAATAAAATAATTATACAAGGCCATGCTAGTTAATTTATTGAACTACATGGAACTGTTCAGCAGAAGCCTGAGAAGCTGTACCATGTGCCCATCCTTCTCCTATATCAGCAATCATGAAAGTATGCAGCAAGAGAGAATCTTCTTCAGCTGGCTTCTTTACAATGTTTGTCTATTTTAAGTGACAATTTCTATTGGTTTGCTTTATGCCAATGAGATTTGGAGTTATTTTATTGCTCCTGTCTAGTTTGGCCTAGTCTTACTGAAATATACAAATGTTTAGGTTCAGTTCATTTGTATTCTTGAATAAAATTTAAAATGTTTTCTTAACAATTTAATTGTGCATTCAGAGAATGAAATTCTGTCTGCATTATATTTCTTTTCTGTTTAATTCTGAGAGAGAAAAAATTCTTACAAAGACTTAACATAGATTTTGTTCTTTTTAATTTTATTTTTCATTTTGGACACAAATTTATTTTGTTTTCTGACTTTTAAGGTGAGGCTTCTTTAAATAAGCTCTGATATAATCTTCTTACTGACAATGGCAAGCAGCATTGTTTAAAATTCCTCTTACACATATTTTAACTAATATTTGATTCTTTACTTTTGATCTATCCTTCTTTGATTTCTGGTACACAACTTGCCTTTGGATAATCGTTGAATTCCATGGGCTCTCTTTCACCTTTCGTTAATAATTTTGCCCTCTAATTTTGTAACAATTACTTTTCAGGCTTTTTTTAATTTTTAAAAAACTCTTATGTATTTATTTGGTACATGATATCGCTATATAGCTTGGACTCACACTGATCCTCGTGTCTCAGCCTGCCCAGCCTGGGGATTACAGGCATGTCCCACCATGCCAAGCTTAGGGGGCCAGCAGTGTGCACCCAGGGTTCTGGGTTGGCCTCTAAGGGATCAAACCTGGGTCCTTGCATTTCCCAGGCAGGTACTTAGAGTGCCTAGCTATCTCCCTAACCCATTTCTCAGGATTTCTTGTTAATGTTTTCTCTATTCATCCGTTGCTTTTAGGCACTCTGACCAAATCTACTGTCTGTAACCTTCCCTTAAGAACCTTTGTGATTTTCGGTTCCACCCATCCATGGCCTAAGAGGCAGTTGGGCGCCAGCCGGAAAGGCACGATTCTGAAACCCACTCCCACCAGGACTGGCAGCGGCGTGTGGCTTCGTGGTTCAATCAGCCAGCTCGGAAGATCCGCAGGCACAAGGCCCCGCAGGCAGAAGCGCCCCGCGTTGCCCCGCGCCCCACGCATCCGGCCCCCCTGCACGGTCCCAGGTGTGACACCACACTGAGGTTCCAGCCGGCAGGCGGCCGGTGTTCACGAGAGGTGGCCCGGACCATTGGCGTCTCGGTGGACCCAACCAGGGGACAAGCCCGGTGAGTCCCCGCAGGCCAGCATGCAGCGGCTGCAAGAGCTCCGCTGCAAGCTCGTCCTCTTCCCCGGGAAGCCATCGGCCCAAAGAGGGAGACAGCTCTGCTGAAGAACTCAGATTGCCACCAGCTGACAGGACCTGTGATGCCCATCAGGAACGTCTACAAGAAGGACAAGCCAGGGTCATGGAGAGGGAGAAAAGAACCTCAAGGCACTCACTGGTCTGACGCGCGTGGCCCCCGCCAACGCCGGGCGCTTTGGCATCCGGGCGAAGAGAGCCAAGGAAGCCGCAGGACAGGATGTTGGGAGGGAAAAATCAAACGCTGCTGGGATCTTGTAATAAATTCTCAGAAAAGCTAAAAATTAAATTAAAAAAATAATAAAAAAAGAACCTTTATAGTTTTCAAGTTCCCTATTAGCTATTAAGTGGAATTTCTCACTGTCTTAGGGTACCCTTTATGCTCTGAGATGAATTACCTCTCTCAGAGTGAGACCAGAGGATAAACAAATGAACGCTAGAAAAAGGGCCTGAATTGGGGCCGGGGAGATGGCTCAGTGGAATAAGCTCTTCCCTGGCAAGCTCGAGGGCCTGAGTTCAATACCCTGCTCCGCAAAAAAAAAGAAAAGAAAGAAAAGGGCCTGAATAAACCCGAATAAACCTTAGGAAGGTTGGAACACAGGGAAAGCAGCCTTATAAGGTACATGTGCAAGGCTGAGGGTAGAGAAATTCAGCTTTTCTAATATCAGAGGCCTGGCTAAAAATGGTGATCACGATGTTTCTTAGGAAAATGCGCTGGGAAAATTCATATAAGCTCTGAGAAGTAAAGGTGCCAGGGAAATCTGCTTCTCCTAACACCAGAAAGCTAGCTAAAAGCTGCTACTATTTGCTTCATTGTAAAATTATTGCGAGTCCACTTAAATAGCCTGACTGAATATGGACCCATGAATTTGTGCACCCCCCTCTAAGTCCTCCATATGAGCCCCTCTCACTTAGAGATTTTCTTTGTTCTTTCTAATATATAATACTGTGCTTATTTCCTACAGCTGAGTTGAAGACTTCATACTTGGGAAGAGAACTGGTTACAATATGTACTATTTTCCATATATATACATACATATACTGTGTTTGTTACTGTTTTACTAGAGGAAGAGATATAGCACAATATGTACAAATGTATAAGAAGTTGCAAGATTGGCCACAGAGCCGGATAAGGAAGCACGCAGGGGGCGTCTGCACACTGGAGACTGACGGGTCCAGTCCAAGGTCTAGCGCTCTCTGCTGGACCGGCTGATGAGTCTACAACAGAAGGCTGAAGGATCCAGAGTGGAAGCCAAAGCCTCTGCTAGAAGCCAGATGACTTCCAAGCTGACTGCCAAGACCAGAGCACCTCCAAAGCAAATGGAACGCTCTATCCCTTTGCTCTTTGCTGTTTTCCCTTTTATATTATTTAAGAGAAGAGCCACCCTCGGGTCGCTCCTCTTTACCCTAGGGTGTGGAATTGCTAAGTCAATTTATTTAAGCTTCTAAACTTCTCAAGTTGACCCAATCCACCATTACATATATATTTTTAGCAAATTTGAATCTAACTGTATTCTATCTTCTACCTACTATCTCTTAGTATCCCTTATTCTCTCACAGAAGAATTGACAAATAAATGTTATTTCCTTGAGTATCTGTATTTTTTCTCTTGTTACAATTATGGTTGCTGCTAATTTTTAGGTAGAATCTTATCAATTATTCTAGATTCTTTTGTTCACTTGTATATTTGGTTAATACTTCTGTACATCCATTGTTTCTTAAATTCCTCATTCATTCACAAAAGAAGCACAGCTATATTGATAAACCCTTTCTCATACCCACTATATTTATGGCTCTCCAATCAAGACTTTCCAATCTAGTCTGTTCATTTTATGGACACAGAAAAAAAGAAACAAAACAGGAGAATAAACTGAGCTAATTCCTCATGGAATGAGACCCTTTTTCTCTGTTACTTTGCTGTCTTTATACCAATACTCTTAGAACCCTCACATCCCCTAGGAATTAAATTTTGAAAATAATTCTAAGTAACATCAATAAACATCAATAAAACATTACACATTGCACAAATAATCACATACTTACCTTCATGATTGAGGCTTAGACTGTTTGCTATATCTTGTTTATATGACATATCCCACAAAATACTCGTTTTTAATTTTGTTATTTTATTACCCTGAAGCACTTCCTTCTTTTTTCCTTGTCTTCTTAGTTTATTCTTGTTAGAATTAATTTAAATTAGTGGCAAGCTCTACTCTGGAATAGCACCAAAGCCTGTTCTTCACTCAACTCTTCTCTCTCTCTCATTAGAATATGTATAGGGACATTTTAGAAGCAGATCTATCAAAATCAGCTCAAGATTACAGGCCACAAGATCCAAATTCTTCCCTAGAATTTTTGAAGTCAGTTGTAAAAAGAGCAAGAAAAAGTGTCTCTTCTTATTCTCTAAGATTAAAAACACTCAAGCTGTTAGTTTTTCAATATTTTTCTGGGCAGCAGCCTGCAACAGGAGAAAATTAACTGACATATAGAGTGGTGAATTCTGGAAAGAGAATTATGGAAAAGCTTGGACACTTGTTTTAGCGGTTCCTGTGCTTTAAATGCATCCTAGCACATTTCATAGATTGAGTGCTCTGTCTTCTTTTTTATTATATAAATTTCTCTAGTATCCTAAAATAAATACATTCTGAATGTTAGCTTTGTTTCATTTGGCATATATAAATATATATGCTTATGTCCATAACTACAATGTGTCACATATATTTTACCTTTTTATTCCCTTTCACAGACATAAGCAATACTTTTCATGGTTATAATTGTGTGTCACTGTGAATAGTATAAAATCTATATAGTCTTACATTTTAAATTGTACAGTCACTGCATGTATTTTTGAAAGTTCAAAATTTATCTAGATCCTACAGAAACACACAAGTCTGAGCAATTTTATTCTAGAAAACATTTATTCATTATTTTTATCTGTCTTTCTAGTTTCTCCTTAAGAATTTAGTTGTAATTAAATTAATTTTCCTTAAGTTGGTTTACAGATTTCCTCCAAGGTATATAGACTTGTGAAAAGAAAGAATGGTCAACTATTCCTATACGTTTACTTCTTATTTTTATTGTGTTATAATGTTTATCTAAAGAAGGTAGAACAAATTTAATTTATGCAATATTATAAAGACTATTAAAGATTTTTGAGAATAAGAAAACATCAGAGAATTATGTGAAAGTTAAATTGTGTCTCAATCTCCAAATATTTTTTGACAGTGTTAGAAACCTGGCCACATACCTTGATTTTCATATGAATGTGATTCGCAGAATTTCTTATACTATTAATAGGTAACTTTAACTCATGTAGATTGATGGGCAATTTTAATACTCAGTTACAATTCCATGATTTAATTTAATTCCATAATTATAGAAAATAACCTTTTCACTATGAGTCATTTGTGTGACTATAACAAAAAGCCAAAAACTAAGTAGCTTATATAACAGAAATTTATTTTATCACAAATCTGCATTTTCAAAGTCCAAAAATAAGGTGCTGTACTGGTTGGTTTCCTCTGATGGCCCCTATCTTAGACTGCACATGACTACCTTTACACATACCCTCATATAGTTTTATCTGTATGTGTTGATCCTGGTATCTCTACCAATCTTTTTAGGAAAGCAGTCATACCATATTATAGCCAACCCCTTTCACCCTTATTTAAGTTTCATTATTTGTGTAAAGCACTAATTCTTCAAAATATTAGTGCTTTAACATAAATCTGAGTAGGTTGGAGGACACAAAAAATTATAATTTGTTTTTCTTCTGTTCACATAAGCAAGAAAAAATATAAAATATTTATGCTTTCTATAATTTTTAACTATACTAAAGAAATTTTTTTATTTGGCTTTTAAATTTTAAACTTTTATTCTAGTTTGTTTATTAATGTCAATTAGTGATATTTTAATATAAATAATTTAAAAATATCATGACTAATCAAATTTAGTGCTACAATAATTGCACAACTTTCTCACCTATGTGACATGATACTCCTTTAAACTGTCTTTGACATGAACTGTCTTCTCCTACTGATGAAACAGTCCTAACTTGATTATAAAGTCTAAGCATATTAAGACAGGAGGATCAATTTTTGAATAAGCTTTTCCAATATTTTACTAGAAAGCCAGCCAACACACAATATATAACTGCTTACATTTTTTCTGAAATTGCATTAGTAGTTTGTTTAGTAGTATGTTCCTGGTGGTTTGTTTGCAAGCAAATGTGTGATTTTATTCTTGAAACAGCAATGTATCTTCCTGGCATCTGAACCATTTGGTCAGGTTGTTCAAAGCAAATATCAAGCACCTGGTACCAAAGTCTGTATCAGTCACTTCCACATTCCTGAGATTAAAGTACCCAACATCTACAATTTAAAAGAGAAAAGACTTATTTTAGCTCAGATTTCAGAGGATTGATTTAGAGATTGGTTGGCTCCAAGGCAGTGCGGCAAAAGAAGACTGCTCATTACATCAGAGCCAGGAAGCAGGCAGAGCATTGGCCAGAGAAAAGGAAATACACTTCTAGGTCACAGATCCAGTGACTCACTGCTTCTAACAGGGTGTACCTCCAAACCCATGAGAAATTTCAGAGGTACATTTTGTATCTAAACCATACCAATTATGATGCACAAAAGTTTAAAAATAATGCTTTGATTTTATGAAACAGGAATAATTTCTAATGTTTCACATAAACATTGCAACAAAATATTGACAATCCCAGGACTTACATAATAAACATCAGAAACATTTTCAGCAATAAGGAACTATCCTGTCATAACTTATCTTCCTAATTTTGTCAATCAAAATTTTCAGAAATATAGTACAATTGTGTGTGCTAAATTTTCTACAGTTGAAATTTAAAAGACAATAGTATTGAAACATACTCGTATCTCCACACTTCTCAGGTATTTAAACAAAACATAATGTAGGTGGTAACAGTTTCTTCTCACATAGATATAGGTAACCTGCCAGAATCCTGAGGCAAATTTACCTAGGGGAATCTTGAGGTGATTTTATGAGAGACTTAGCCTCCAGGAATTCTTACTCATCTTGTGGCATCAAAAAATTTGTAAATTGCTACAGAAGAAAAAAAGACAGCATGGCAGTTGTTTTATTATGATAAAACTCTATGACATTTCAGAATAAATATTAGGTTAACATGGAGGAGAAAAAATTATTGAGGAAATATGGTGCTCTGGAAACATTTTGGTGAATATATTCTAGTAAAAATAATAGAACAATCAAATTACTCTATCCATCTTTTAAAAAGTATATAATTACTGTGGATTGTCCAAACTTAATTTCTGAAGAAAATTTGAATGCAGTATTACATTCAAGTGCTTTACTTCTTTTACTTTTGTTTTGTTTTGTTTTTCTTCTTTGTATTTAGAGACTGTTCTACAGGGTGTTCAGGGTCTCACTACTAGATCGGACTCATAGTGGTCCACCTGTTTACAGCCTCCCAAAAGCTGGGATTACAGGCGCACACCACCACTCGCAGTCTCAATCACCATCTCAGCAGGCTGAGGGTGCGGGGCCGGAACAGCAGGCCCGCGGATCGAACCTCTGGCCCCCTGAACCTGCTTGTAGGCGTTTTAGTCTGCTGAGCTAATTGTCCAGCCCTAAGTGCTTTGCTTCTTGATAATATTTGAAAGTGAAAAATATCCCTGTATTGCTTGATCAGCATAGGAATCTTCATTTTTCAGGAATATTGTCTCATGTGCTGATGAAATAACGAATGCATTCATCAGATATGTGATTTAGGCTGGCAGCATATCTTCCCCCAAAGAATGTAAGCAACCAATATTTTAAAAATTAAACAGGGTCAGGGAGATACTCAGTGGCATAAACGCCTGACTGGCATGTGCAAGGTCCCGAGTTTTTTCTCTGCTACCGCAAAAATAAATAAATAAATAAATAAATAAATAAATAAATTTAATTAAAGCACAGTAAAAATAAATGAATTGGTCATTCTTTCTAAAACTTTCTATTTTTATTACTGCAATTGTGTAGCACATAATGTTTACATTTTTTGTGTGGAATTATTGCATGCATGAACATGTGTTAATTCTTCATTTACCTCCTTTCTCTACCCCTCATTTCTTGATCCCTTTCCCGTTTGAGTCACTGGCCTCCTTATTTCCTATCATCTATCTTTCAGTTTGCTCTTTATTTATATGTCAGGTTTTTTGTAGATGAGAAACAATGTAACACTTAAGCTTTTGTATTTGCATCATTGTGGGTGGCATTCTGCTCTCAAAGTGCATTAATTTAGGTTCATAATTTCTATCAATTTACTTTTTAAGTACATTGGTTTTCATCACCACAACTCATAACACAAAAAAATGACCAAATGACGTTTTTCCTAAATTCTATTGCATAATCTCATTACTTCATGTAAACATAATTAATGTAGATTTTTGTTTTATCATGCGATAAACTATACTCATATTGCAACCCTTATTTTGAAGTACATAGAAGAAAATAGTCAAATAGCTAGTCTTCCGGTAAGATACTATCTTGTTTAAATTCTCAATATTTTATACTTGATAGCTTATGAGCTTCACTAAGTTTTGATATTCGTTTCAAAGCTCTCATCTACTTATCTATATAGTATTTATGTGTGTATCATGGTATTATATTTTGCTTTACAATCAAGCCCTAGCACAGCAAGATTCAAAAGAAGAAACAGATGTGATTACACACGAAAATGATGATTAAGGTTTTTAGAAAGACCCACCTTCTTGACTCAACTCAGAATATTCTAGAAGGAACTGACTTCATTTTATTTTTTTATTTTTTACTAAGGGTCTACAGAGTCTCGCTACGTAGATCGGACTCCTAGTGATCCCCCTGTGTTCAGCCTCCCAAAGAGCTGAGATTACAGGCACGCACCATGACACCAGGCCTCAATCCCCATCTCAGCACTCCGGGATGGAACCCCCAGGGCGCTGCATCTGCCAAAGCAGGCACTTTAATCCGCTGAGCTATTTGGCTGGTCCTGCACTGAATTCTAAAAAAAAAGAATGTATGTTATATTAGGTTTTACAATCATATAAGATTTGGGAATGATGAATTAAATGTTTATCTAAGCTAACTGATGTCTACACACTTGGCTAAGTATGTATACTGATTTAAATCAGTAATGTATTCTACATGCACTTCATGGCTTTTTGATAAAAATACTAGAATTAATGAAAGAGTAAAGAAAATTTTTATATTTTTCAAACACTTTCTCCTGTACTCATCCTCACTTGGGTGTCAGTAACATAATGAATAGTAGTCATTAGTATCGGCCCTTATTTATATGTTCTGACACATTTTTCATGTCATTGGTAATCTGCTAGTATTTTGCAACACAATGAAAACCTATTTGGGTAGAAAATTACAGAGGCATAGAAAAGTAGATTATCATCTTTCCAGGCAGCTTTTATTTATCAGGCGATTCCTTTAGCAGCATTTCTCATTTGATTAGCATAACGTAGGAGAAGCAGTATAAATATTTAAGTATGTTAGGAAAAATGGCAATTATTGGTATGACTTTTATTTTTATAATTAATATCTCTTAAAAGGGAATAGTTAAGAATAATTTTGAAGCATCAAGGGGAGTTAGGGTTAAAAGGGCTTGGTACTTTCTGTTTTACCAAGAGAAGCCAAGAGAGTTTTGATGTAAGAAAAACACACATTTTCCGTCAGTCTAGTCATTTTCCTTAATTAACCTAGAAAACCTGAGTGGGAAGAAAACAGTGTTTATTTCCATGAAACAGAAGCCCTTTAAATTTTGTGTTAATCAAAAATATAAGTATTTTTGAAGGACGATCACATGTTCACATTAAAGTAATTTACCTCATTATAACATGTCAAGGTTTCATAGTATAATATATCTGACTTGCTCTTTATACCTCTCCTATGAAAACCTTCTGTTTGTTTGAAGAATCCTTTGTGAAAAATATTGGGGAATTCTAATTCTTCAGGGAATTTTGTGAGAGCTAATCCAGTGCTCTTTGAGTCATGCTAGCATTAGAGGAACAAAAACCTTTCACAGAAAGGTAATAATAATTGTACCCACATACAACCCCGAGGAAGACGTAGATATGAACAAAAGGCATAAAGTTTACTAAAGCAAAATAGACCAGACTAGAAAATCAGCTATAGGAGCTTGTTCTCTTTTATGTCCATTTTCTGTGGACATGGCTTATAAGTAGAAAACAATTTATTGTTTTTAAAATCAGAAAAAAAGAGACAAGTGTGACATTTATTCCACATGGGAAAATATTTTCTAGTCTCTTGTTTCATTCTATTTGTAGAAACTTATAAGATGTGCCACTATGTTTTCTTATATAAGTGGGAAAAACAAATACTAGCTTTCTACAAACATGTTATTGATAATCTCAGTTTTGTCAAAATTAGAAGGAAATGGTGAACTGATTTCTGAATTTATTTCCAAAATTCATTTCAGGAAAGTTAAACCTTCAAGCCTTCTTCAGAGATTTGGATTTTATTTATTTATTATTAATGTTTCAATGGGTCATTAGCTTTCAGAGTATAGCAAAAAATAAAACACTATTGTCTTGGATAAAGATCACCAGATGAAGTAGAAGAAAATCTTAAATCATGCAGGAAAGTAGAAGGCCTGGGCCTGCTAGTGCCTGGAGTACACAATCCACTGGCTGCAGTCTTTCCTTTTAATTGTTAAATGCTTTTTGTTGTTGTTTTGTTTTTGTTTTTGTTTTGTTTTGTACCAGGGATCAAACTCTGGCCCTTGTGCTTGCCAGAGAGGTGCTAATACTAATGAGGTATTTCCCCACCCTACTTTAATTGGCAGGTTTTGTTGCAGTTGTTGTTTTTTGTTTTTCCAGTACTGGGGATTGAAGTCAGGGCCTTGCTCATACCCAGCAGGTGCTTGTGTCGCTGAGCCATCTCAACCAGCAGCTGCACTCTTTAGAACCTTCCAAAGATGGTTATCTGAGAGACATCTGTGCCTGATTTCAAGCAATCATATGCAGAATGAAAAAAGAAAATAAATATAATCTGTCAGAAAGCATGTCCACTGGAAGTTACAGTTTGAAACAACTAGGTGGGGAAAACACAAAATAATTTAATACTAATCAAATGGGAAAAAAGTTAACTATATCTTTGCTCATATGTATGAGTCAAATGGTTCTCTGAGAAGTGAAAACAATAAAGATTTTCAGTATCAGGCTTGGTCACACATCAAAAATTCTGGTATTAGGGCCGGGGAGCTGGCTCAGGGGAATAAGCACTTGCCTGGCAAGCGCAGTGACCTGAGTTCAATCCCCGGTTCCGGGGGAAAAAAAAAAAATTGTGGCATTTTTCTTTTCTTTTTTCTTTTTGTTTTCTTTCTTTTCTTTCTTTCTTTCTTTCTTTCTTTCTTTCTTTCTTTCTTTCTTTCTTT
>NDGN011496712.1:5013-16056 GCA_002564285.1 Tympanoctomys barrerae
AGAAGAAGAAGAAGAAGAAGAAGAAGAAGAAGAAGAAGAAGAAGAAAAGAAGGAGAAGAAGAAAAAGAAGAAGAAACAACCATGAGGAGATTTTTTTCTTTAATTTTAGTACTTTCATATGATGCCAGATAAAAAAATTTTAATGTATAAATACAGCAATATCAATACTGGTATCCTCCCTGACAACTTTTCTTCTTTTGTCTTTTTAAACATGTGCTGTATTATGGAGAAATTTATAAATCCAGTTCATCTTTTTCATTTCTGTGTACTTTCTTCGCTTTATGTATGATTTTCTGATTTGGTGAGATCTTCTCTAACCTAAATGGTAGCGTGTATTTGTGTTTGTGTAAGTAGTGATTATGATAATAAAAATAAAGAGAATCTTTCTAGCACAATAAATCTGACATGATACATTGATTATAAACCAAAATCACATATATTCATATGTATGTAGGATATATGTACATACATACACACACTGATCTATTTTTCTATTTTGCATAAGTATCACAGTCATGATGTATTTAAAGAATACTTTTCAGTTTTAAAATATGTTAATATGTGTTCTCATTGAATTGCATTTCTGAATTCAAAGCTATATTTGAATTTTTATTAGAATTATACTAAATTTTAAAATGTAAATTATTTAACAAGTAATCCATAGATATTTTTAATTCTATGACACATAGTCACTAAAAATGAAGTTATATTCCTTTGGTGCAATATTTTCTATGTTGAAATAGATACCATTATGTTGCATTGTTTCTATTGTCTGTCATTTGAAAGTTATCTTTTTTAAAATTGATTTTATTGGTACACTTTAAATAATAATCACATTAATCATAACATTTTGTACCTGCACATGATATATCTTGAATCTTTTTTCTCTTCCTATCCCCTCCCTTCAATCCCTGAGCAATATTGGCTTTTTTATATAATTTTATATCTTCTTAATGTAGCTTTGGTAGTTCACATGTATTTAATCTAGTAATGTGTCTATTTCTTTCGTCTGGTACATCATATTCAAATAGAGGTTTTCAAGTTAGACACTGATGTTCGTCTGGATTTCTAAATGACCTGCTATGATTTCATCTTTTTTATTCAGAATTGTATGACTGGAATCTTTTCTTTCTTTGTTTAGGTTGGCTAGTTCTTTGTCAGTTTTATTTATTCATTCACTCTTTGATTTATACATTCTGTATATTTTTTACTTAGTCCCCATTCCATTAATTTGTATTCTTATCCTTATAATTTCTCCTTAATAGCAGGACTGAGATTGACATGTTCTTTTTCTAGAAGTTGGAGGTTCAGCATTAGGTTTGTTTGAGCTTGCTTTATTTCCCTGATGTGGAAATTCACCATTACAAATGTCTTTTATAAGACTCCCTTCATTGTATCCCACAAGTTCTCTATGTGCTTTGGAATTACCATTTAATTACTCAAACTGTTTATTTTTATTTAATTTATTTATTTATTTATTTATTTTGGTGGAACTGGGGATTGAACTCAGGCCATTGCGCTTATTCTACTGAGCCATCTCCCTGCCCCCTATTCAATTTTTTAAATTCATAATATCATCTGTGACCTGGTTGTTTAGGTGGGCATTATCTAATTTCTATGAGTTTAGGTAGTTTTTTGTGGATTTTTTCACTGATTTCCAATCACTGCACTATAGTCTGACAATATGGGGTAATTCTAATTCCTTTGCATTTATGTAAACATGGTTTATGAACTACTATATGCCCTATTTTAGAGAAGGTATTCCCAATTACAATTGCTAGTCCTTGTTGTATTTTCAGATCTGTTAATATTTGTTTTATTTAATTGGACATGTTGGCTTTTGGTGTATATGTATTTATAACTGTAATCTCTTCTTCATTCAGTTTTCTGTAATAAGTGTGTAGTGAGTGTCCTTGTATCTTTTGATCAGTTTTGGATTGAAGTTTACATTATCCACAAATAGAATAGCTACTGCTGTTTTTTTTCCCCCAGTTTCTTGTAACATGAATAATTTTTTTCCTTCCTTTGACTGACAGTTTGTGAATTTCTTTTTGAGTTAAATCTTTCTTTTATGCAATGTATTGTCAGGTCCTATATTTTTTAATGCATTCTGCCAAATGGATCAATTTCTTTTGATTGGTGAATTAAGAACATTTCCACTGATAATTATAACTGATATATATTAAATTGTTCTTATACACTTTTCTTTGTGATCATTCCCTGTATTTCCTTATTGCTTGTTTGCTTGCCTTTCCTAGTAGAGTCTATTGGTATTCTTGGAAACATCTTCGTCATCTCTTTCTAGAATATCCTTCAGAACATTGAGAAGGATGCTTGTTATGGTGCTCATGAATTTCTGCCATTGTTCTTTGTCATGGACATATCTTATTTTTCCATTGAATTTGAAAGATCATTTTTCACGGTATATCGATCCAGCTTGAATGTTGTTGTTGTCTTTTGTTTTGTTTTGTTTGTTGACTTCAAATAAATCACTCTAGGCTCTCCTTGACTTAAGAATTTTTTTTTTAAATATTATGTGTTTCTTTAGGGCTTTCCTATGTAGGCGATCTCTTTTCTTTTCTTTTCTTTTCTTTTCTTTTTTTTTTCCAGAAGCTTTTAGAATTCTGTTTGGCTGAATTTCTGAACTCTTGACTCACGTCTACCCTAGTGTAGTTATATTTTTGGTATTGTTAATTGGAGTTCTGTGTATTTCATTAAACTGTATGTGAAATTATTTTTCAATGCTTGGGAATTTTCCTGCCTGTTTTGGCAGATAAGTTTTTTAACCTCATTTACCTCATTTTACCTCAGTTACTTCATTTACCTCATTTACCTCCTTGTTCTGTCTCCCACTTTTTCTTTGATCCCGGTCAAGTTTATTTTATTCTTTGCATCATCTTGAAGCTGTTAGATTTCTTTTTCATAATCTTCAACTATTTTTAAGAAATCTTTCTTTTTGTGATTAGTGTTCAAAATCTTGTCTTCTAAATCTGATAATCTGTCCCTAGCTCGGCTCACTCAGATTTTCATACTTTCCATGGAAGTTTTAATCTCTCAAAGTCTTTTTGAATCTTTTTTTGTTGATTCCACTTCTTTCCTACATTGAGTTTTAACTTTTTAAAAAGTTCCACTTTCTTTTCCTTAATTCTGTGTCTATTCTAGGTTCACTGAGGAACTCCTTCATGATGATAATATGATCATTGCCTCTTTTTTTTTAACCTTAGAGTTCATTTTTAATATTCCTCCATTTGGAAGAAGGCAAAAGGGTAAAGTCCTGTCCACCCCATGTCTAACCATTGTGGCTTTAGTTTGTCATGCTACTGCAGTCCAACTGATTTCTGGGAACTTCTCAGAATGATTGTTCCTGTACAGTGTGAAGGTGCAGATCCCTCAGGCAACCCTGTTGGCTGCCTTTCCATTTTGTAAAGTACTATAACTATGTTTTCTTAAATCTCCCGGTCTATTATTTCAGATTAACTTCAGCAACAGGATGTATGCCTCCTTCTTTTCATCCAACTGCCTTTGTTTTTAGTTGATTTTAACAGTAACTCCAACATCACTCCTCCTCTATTCAGCCATGTTGAATGTCTGCATACATAGTATTTAGCTGTAATTCCTTTTGGCAATATATTTTTCCGACATTATTCTTTTTTAAGAAAGTTCATTTGGTACAAGGTCTTACTATGCAGCTCAGAGTCATAGTGATCCTCTTGCTTTGAGCATCGCCAGTGTTGGGATTACCGGCCTGCGCCACTAAGCTGGCCCTCTCAGTGTGCCTGGGGGCAGTGCTGGCATGGAATGTGGTGCTGGGAATCAAACCCTGATCCCTGCGCTGGCCAGGCAGGTGCATAGTCCTCTGGGCTGTCTCTCTGGCCGCTATTTCGTTTTACTAGCTGCTTACTACTGCATTTATCTGTTGACGAACTCATGGAATGTCTTCAAGATTATAGCAATATGGTTTAATGGAAGTTTTTGCATACCTCTATGTGTATTGGAGAGATTTCCTCTGAGTTAATATCAAGATATAATATTTTATTGAAATTGTATTCATTTTCGTTTATTTGTTTTTATCTTTTTGAGACAGGGTATTATTATCAAGTTCAGGATGGCCTTTTATTTGCTTTGAAACACAGGCTAGCCTCAAACTCATGGAGATCTTCTTACCTCAGCCTCCTGAGTGTTGGGACTATAGGTGTGTGCCACCATGCCTGGTAGAACAGCAATATTCTCTCTCTCTCTTTTTTTTTTTGGTTTTTGTTTTGTTTTGTTTTTTTGGTGGAACCGGGGCTTGAACACAGGTCCTTGCACTTGCCAGGGAAGCGCTTATTCCACTGAGCCATCTCCCCGGCCCCAATATTCTCTTTTTAAATCTTTTTTTGATGCTGGAGCTCCATCTCAGACCTCAAGTATTCTAGAGAAGCACCTTATCACTGCACTCTAGTGCCAGTTTTTGAATGACATTTTAAAATAATTAAATGTAATTATTTATTTTAAAGACTTAGAGAAAGACATTTAGAAAATTGTTTCCTTCCTGGGATTTAAAATAGCATTAGGTATGAGATATTGTTTAAAATGTTAGTTTAACAGGCCCGGGGAGATGGCTCAGTGGAATAATTACTTCTCTGGCAAGTGCAAGGATCTGATTTCATTCCCTGGTTCCCCAAAAACATAAATAAATAAATAAAAAATAATAAAATGTTATTTTGGCTTGAAACATATATAACTGATTGAGTTTGAATAATTTTTTCACCTATAAGCTGTTTCTTACATTTTATAAACTATTTTAACACAAAACAGACTGGATTTTTAAAGGTCACACAGAACAATGTAAAATTTAAAGTGAAACTTTTGCAGTCATTAACAAGGTGAAGAGAAAACAAAGCCTCTCCATGTGACACATCCCAGACCCAGTTTTCTCCTATTTTCCAAAAGTGTTAACCCTTCTGAATTTCCTGTAATTAGATTTAAGTGTTTTGTAATTTTAACATCACTAGATTTTACACTTCAGCATGTCCTTCACTTTTGTGGATACTTTAAAAATAAGTTAATCTTAAAACTTTAAAGCCCCTCTTGATTTCAATTTTCTTACAGTTTATGGCATGAAAACTGCAGATTACTTGAGAAGTAGGTTTGAATTATCTAAAAACAAAAGCCAATCTACATGGAATTGCTATGCAATGGACAATGAATTGTGTCCTTTGCAAACCATACCACAATTAGCTGAGATAGAGCATAGACAGGAAGGAGTGGCTCACGAGCATTTTAGAAGAGGAAAATATGACAGACTCCTCCACTGCAGCATAAAGCTCAAGCTTTAAGATCCTAAATTTGTCTCAGATTCCTTTTTCTACAGAATAGCACTTTACTCTCAGGAAGAAAGAAATTCTAATGGCTTGTCCTGAGGTACATTTTGATGATCACCCTCACTAACTCCAGTGTCCTTTGGCATGTATATATCTGTAACCAGACACAGGTCCAGTCAGCATTGAGAGGGCTGATACTGGGAGAAAAATCTTACAATAAAATACACTCCTCAAGAACCACAAGATTTTGCTAACTTAGACTAACCAAAGGATGATTATTCTGAGATACAGTAGTTCACTATACAGGCTGCAAGGAGGGGACATATCTTGATCCTATCCCTGGTGTTCTAAGAAGGGTAATGTGAGCCTATCTTTTTTTTTTTTTTTTTTTTGGTGGAACCGGGGCTAGAACTCAGGCCCTTGAGCTTGCCAGGGAAGCACTTATTACGTGGAGCTATCTCCCCGGCCCCTGTGAGCCCATCTTTTATGGGGACTTTTCTATGATTAGGATGTGGCTGACTATATTTTATTATATTCAGATTTACTTCATAATTCTCATTCTGTTCTCTAAATATTTCATCTGTTCTTCATTTGATGCCTTATTTTTATTTTTATTTTTTACTTCCAGGAGCTTCGTTTATTCTACATTCTCTGTTGCCAGAAATGCAAGCACAACTAGCCATATGCACATAAGCATACATTTACACACATCACACATATGCATTTATTCCCCTTCAATTTGTTTATTATTCACCTAGAAGCTTTGATGCTTCCAATTTAATTTTTGGTTCTCTAATTTATAACTGTGTGCTCAGTTAGGTCTGAATGTATGGGTAACCGTTTATTGTTAGCTCAATTATTCCCCCACATAGTGCTTTATTTATGCAGCATAATTAGTATTCCCCTCTATCACTGCTTTCTTTTTCTCTTTATGGTGCTGAAGGTCCACCTCAGGCCCTCACACCTGTTAAGTAGGCACTGTACCATGGAGCTATATTCCCAGATCAGTTCTCACTGAATTTCAGACATCTAACACTTTTCCTATTTTTCTTTTTTGCTGAATCTGTTTTGTCTCCTGTGTTTTATTTTCCTGTTGCAGTACATTTTCAAATTTTGACTAATACTATATTATGAATTAGGTATGTTCGATGTCACTTCTTTTCCTGCTGAAAAATTATATAGGCGTTAATTATACGTTTTAATAAATGCCAATTCATGTAAATGTTTTAAATGACAAGGAAACACATATTGAATAATTGGGTGCAAGCATGATTAGATGAGAGAGGAGAACCACTGTGAGAGTCATGGAGTAAATGATAAATTGTATGAAATTATTGGTTTTTGTCTGGGAAGGCCAGTATTGGCAACATCCTACAAATGGACACAATGGAAGAACTACAAAGAAAGAACTACATTTGTAGCAAGAACTACAAAGAAAGGCTGATCAAGACATCTGTAGAAGGCTGCTGCCCTATTTCTGGTGGTTCACCTCTAAATGTCATAGTCATCAGAAGAGATGGACAAGAGTAAGGTTTTGTGATAGGTAAGAAAAGTTACAATACCGTGGAGCCCCCATCAGCCACCAGAAATCTGAAACACAAACTGGATTCTCAAGATGGCCAGGACCTTAATCCTACCTCTCCTTATACTAACCTGGAAAAATTGCTGCTACTCCTTTGCAGATGTGGACACAAGTAGGCCCAAGACTCAAACTAAAGGAAGAGATCCAGTGGGTAGAAGAGCTTGTAATGTAAATATCTGGTCCATGAGCCAGGAGTTCTGTAATATGTGTGCTCTGTATATTTACTGGTGGCTCTGCATTTGCTCTCGGGGAAACACTCCTTCACTCCTACTGTCCAAATCCAGCATGAATTTTTTCCCTAGTGTTAGCCCAAAAATGTGTGAGGAATAAAATAATCAGGCAATATACTTTCAATTTAGCTTAAACGTATTACAAAACATTTAAAAGGCTTTTGAAACCTTCATTATGCTATACAGCCACACCCTTTTGCTTTGGTGTTTTTAGAAGAGCATTAGCAAAACTATGTTCACAGGAGATCTTCACATTATTATTTATATGTTATAGACATACTATGGTGCATGTCAAGTATATAATTACACATTAAAATCATTTTGAAATTTTATAAGAATAAAACCAATGTGTTTAATTATCTCTTCATTCACAGAAAAGAAATACTAATACAAGTGCAAATATTCTTAATCAATTTTAAATTACGTATTTTTAATGAAAGTTCTTAACTTCTTTAATGATTTATAATAATACAAGGCTCTGTGCCACTGAAACTATAGTACTCTTCAGTTTGGCAAAATTCTGCTAAGAAAGTTCACTTGTCAAGCAATTTTTCAGTACTTTTCAAAGATATCTAAACGTAGTTCCCTTTTCAATGTCTGACCCAAATGTATTTTCTTTAAATGGAAAGAACCTAAAGAACAAGGCCTCAGGGATATGGTACTACCTGAGTTATTCACTCTGAGCCAAAGAAAACATAAATACAGTCTTTCTTAGGTATTGGGGTTTTGCAAGGCACTGTAAATTGTTTTGTGATAGATGAACCCTAGGAAAACACATTCACTCTGTTAGAACAATAAAGGAAACAATAGTCACATAGAAAAATATACCCGAGGGCATACAGAGACATTATGTTATATCGCTAGTTGGTGGTGACCCTTATGTCTACAGTGAAACTGAGAACATAGTTAAAATACTATAGAGAGGGAGCCATAGTACTTAAAAAGTGCCAAACCTTACAACGAGGAAAATGTCAACAGTGTAAGGACAATCATATAATTAAAATATTGGAGCCAGGCGAACTGACAAGAGATTGATTTAAAATAAATGTGGTCATATTAACATGTTGCAGTTCTGAGGAAAGTATACACTTTCAGGTAGTACTTTAAAATGACTCATTGTGTCACATAGTTGCTGCTATAAGGAGAAGAAAATATTTGTCATTATTCAGTCATTCTCCTTTTCAGTTTGAAGGTTATAACATTCATCTTGCCTGATGGCAATATAAAAAAAAATAAAAATTTCACTCTGCAGTTCTCCTAGGATGCCTCTTTGAAGTGAGCACTTATGTTATGTAATTGGGTTCGTTTACTTCATACATTTAGTATGGCCAAGAGAAGTTATACAACAGTAATTGATGTAATTAGTTACAGACAATAAAAAGAAAACTATGAGGCAAAATATTTCTATTTGACATTGGATGATATGAGTATCATCTATATTTTTATAGGCATATGTTAATATAGAATTATATAACATAAACATATCACCATGTAAGCAAATAAATGTAAAAATTTCTAAATATGGGAATTATGAACATATATTGCTTTTGTGTTTCTATTTGTACCTACTTGTAAGTAACAGAGAAATAACAGAATGGTGGCCGTTGCACAAAAATACATTGATCTGTTTCACCTACTCTGTGAGAAATAAATAAGAGCATAAATAAGAGCATGGGGCTAGCCAGATAGCTCAGCAGACTAAAGCGCCTGCTTAGCCAGAGTACAGTGTGCCACGCCTGCCTCGTTACTGGGGCGTGCTGAGATGCCCACTGAGACTGGGCGTGGTGGCACGTGCCTGTGATCCCAGTACGTGGGAGGCTTAAAATGGGAGGATCACTACAAGTCTGATCTGTGTAGTGAGACCCTGTAGACCCTGTCGACTCTGTACTAAATACATAAAAAGTAACATGCAAAATTTTTGCATGACAGTAAGAGAACTATTACTAGGTACAAGAAAATTATTTGATAAGAATGCAGATGTATAGATCATCAGTATAAAACATTCACACATATGAAAGCAAGCAGAAAATACGCAATAAAAATAGTAAGTAAATTATATCTATATCTATATCTATATCTATATCTATATCTATATGAATGCACAAATTACGTATGTTAATGTTTTTGTTGAAAACTATGTTCAAATTCAAAGCAACATATCAACAGTTAGGTCACTATAAAGAAATAATTCTGTTCAAATAAAACTATGATAAGGTTATAATTAAAATTAAAGCACAAATACTAAATTAAGTGAAAATGTTTGTTGCAAGTGTAAAAATCAATCAATATTAAGTAATTTTATTTATTTATTTATTTATTTATTTATTTATTTATTTATTTATTTAGTGCAGGGTCTCACTATGCAGCTCAGACTCATAGTGACCCTCTTGCTTTCAGCCTCACTAGTGCTGGGATCCCAGGCACGCACCACCATGCCCAGACTCCGTCACTGGCTCAGCGCACCCTGGGGCTGAGCCAGCGTGGCATACAGGCGGTGCCAAGGATTGAAGCCTGGCCCCTGCACTTACCTAAGCAGGTGCTCAGTCCACTGAGCAATATCGCTGGCCCTAGTAATTTTGTAATATGAATCAATAAAGCTAGTAAGTGCACTTCTCTAAATAAAAATAAGCAGCAAAAAAGGAAACAATTAGATAAAAATTGCAAAGCATTCACAAATATTTTCCAATATTTTGGTATTTTCCAATGTAGTAAAAAATAGAATAAAATGCTTAATTTTTGCTCATTAAAAACTTAAAAACATTGTAATACTGTCAGCAGTGATTCATTTTAATGTTTGTTTGTTTGTTTGTTTTCTTTTTTCTTTTGTGGAACTGGGGATTGAACCCAGGCCCTTGTGCTTGTCAGGGAAGTGTTATTCTACCGAGCCATCTCCCTGGCCCCTTGTATGGTTGAAAAACCTTTCTGAATAACACTCTAGTAGAATTTAGATGGTAATTTCCCCATGGAAAAATTCTTTTTTTAAATTTTATTAGTGTGCATTTGCTGTACAAAATGATGACATTCAATTTAGTGCAATGTTATAAGTAGATAATGCATTTCACTTCTTTCATTCTCCTTCCTTCTATCCCCTTCTATTTTTCCAGCATCAGATTCATTTATTTAGAAGACTTTGTAAAATTAATTATATAGAGAATTAAAATTCAGGCTAATAGGCTAAAATACATACAAAACACATAGGACAATTGTACTAAATTAAAGAATACTTTTAGATACATTGTCCATGCTAGATTACAATATATTTCTCTCCCTTTTGATAACTATTATCTGTCTTTATATATGATGTAGTTTTTAATATAAGAGAATCCATGTGATCAATAGATACTGAAAAAAGGGAATGAATCTTTCAAAAAGAAGGAATTACTGAGTTGAGGACAAGAGAAGGAGTAGAGAAAAGAATTTGTCTATGTATGTAAACAGGATGTTTCGGACAACTGTGCTATGGATTTCTGCTACTCTATGGAAAGGAGCAGTTAATACTTAATTTGTTTTGTGTTCTTTTTAAAATTCTTTTTCCTTAATTTTTAATTTTTTTCCTTTTTTGTTTCTTTTTCCAATTTTGCATGCATACATCTGATATTATAAACAACTAATTTGAATACAACACTATGCATTACAACAAATACTGTAAATTTTATATTACTTTGTTTAGTGAGGTTCTGTATCTTTTGTAATTTTTCTGTTTTAATACTATTTTGCACTCTTCAAAAACATAAAAATTAAATGTAAAACTACACATCTAAACTACTGTAAATTATTATTTTATTTATTTATTGTGTTTAGATTGATAATTTCATATATGGAAATATCCCTTGTAATTCCTTATTGAAACTAATTTATTTTTATTTTTATTTATTTATTTTTGCCATAATTTTATTGATAAATAGCAATGAGACAGTTTCAAATCAAA
>NDGN011496719.1:3451-14057 GCA_002564285.1 Tympanoctomys barrerae
CAGGCCCTTGTGCTTGCCAGAGAAGCACTTATTCTACTGAGCCATCTCCCCAGCCCCAAGAGAAATGTCTTTTAACACATACTTTGGATATAAATTAGAACTCAACAATTCTTGCCAGTGCCATGTAAGATTAATATAAGTACATGAACTTTTCTTGCATAATTTTAGCCCATGGAAAGTAATACTCTCCTAAAAGACATTTCCTTAAATCTGAACTCTGGAAAGAAGTAAACAATACTCAAGAAATCTCAGTTTAGATAATTATTAATACTTTTGGAGGGAGGAATAGTTCTACATAAGCACTTTCATGAGCTTTACAGAAAAAAGTAACAACTTTAAAGATCTTAGTCAAATTAACTTTGCCAGGTGTACATCATTCCTGCTGTTTCTGGATATTCAAATTTAAGTCAATGTATTCTGAGCTCATTGACAGATATGTGATGACATTTTGTGGCACTTAAATTATGCAAAGTATGTGCAGCAGTTTCTTTTTACAGTCTTTACAGATGTTGTATAGCTTATGAAGCCAAGTGTTTTCAAAAAAACATTTGTTACATTATTTTATATATTTTTTGATATAGGTTTAATGTTTTTCTTTTTGATCAGTAATATTTATGTAGAACTTGAAACTGTTATATGAAAATAACGCTTTTCAAGTTTGTTGAGTGTCATGCTCCACTGAACAGCTAGCACATGGATGTGCAGTCAGGAAGTGATAACCACATCTTTGTTAGCCTCATTGCAGTAAGTCATTTAACTTTTTAAACACAAATTAGTATTGAAAATATGACTTTCACTAGTATAAACTTGATATTTGTTAGTGATAGGTTTTTTCCATAAGCTAGTGGAAGTTCCAGCAGAAAAATTAAATTTGAAAGCAAGTACAATGCAATTTTTTAGTTTTTATGGTGAAAACAAGCTTATTTATGTTATAAAGTATTTTTCCTCTTAATATTAGATATTTCCAGTTTTTTGCCACAGAATTTTGATGCTGTGGTTGATTATATAACATGAGTCCCCCTCAGCTAGTGTTGAAAAAGACAGAAGGTTTGTGCTACAAACCTTTGATTTTAATGTCTCTTTATTTCTTTATTTAGCTAAGAATTTTAATGGAAAGAGTTATTGATTGTGGGTGTGTTGATACACACCTGGAATCCCAGTACTGGGGAGGCTGAAGCGGGATGATCTCTGGGAGTCCAAGGCCAGCCTGGGTGACACATTGATATGCTGTCTCAAAAAACAAAGGAGTCACTGGGAAAGGAGGACAGTTATTAGTTTTTTGTTTGTTTCCTGATTATGTCATTCCTAATCTTAGAATTTTCAAAAGGTATAGAAATCTTTTAGAAAGAAGTTGAATTTTAACTAAATTGTGTAATCAAATCTTTGTTGGGTTAGTTTGAGGTGATATGTAGAGAAATGTCTTTGCCAGCATCTGGGCTTAATAAAATTACCATGAGAAAAACAAAATTGCGATGTTAAGATTTTTTTGCTGTTTTTCTTTCAGCATTGGTTTACTGAACTACCACCTGTGTTAACGTTTGAATTGTCAAGATTTGAATTTAATCAGGCATTAGGAAGACCAGAAAAAATTCACAACAAATTAGAATTTCCCCAAGTTTTATATCTGGACAGGTATGGTCTGATATGAAACACAACTTTTAGAGCTAAATATGTGAATAATTAACTGAGCTTACTGAAGAATTTTTATTAAGGTTAATTTCTACTCTTGTATATCTAATAGCACATATCAAGAATAATGAGGGTTTTTTTTTGAAAATTGCTGGGAGTGATATTACTAGGAAGACTTCATTAGAATTTTTAAAAAGTACTGTTTTATCTTTTTAAATCTGATATCTTACTATAAATTTTCAAATGAATTTATTTTCTTTTGCTGATGGCTGGACCTAACATTATATTACATATATATTATATGTACACCCAGGATTATTTGTAATTTTTTTTTTTCTCCTCACAGGTATATGCACAGAAACCGAGAAATAACAAGAATTAAAAGGGAAGAGATCAAGAGACTTAAAGATTACCTCACAGTTTTACAACAAAGACTAGAAAGGTATTTTAACTTTTATGACATTACAACTATAGGAATTCATATATATGGTGACTGTCTAGATTTTTTAAATTTTAAGTTTGCTTTTTCTCTCTCTCTTTTTTTTTTTTTTTTGGTGGAACTGGGGATTGAACTCAGGCCCTGTGCTTGCCAGGGAAGCGCTTATTCCACTGAGCCATCTCCCATGGCCTAAGTTTGCTTTTTCTGATTTACAATTATAGACTAAACATTCTGGCTTGATCTTCTAGTTCAATAATTTAGATTTTTGTTAGACTCCACAAGTAATCTGTATTTGGCTATAGAAGATTATTTTAGTGTTTAAAATTATTTCATTGTCAACAAGTAATGTCCAAGATGCTAACATTGAAATAAAGTTAGATGAACCCAGTATTAGACTGTTACTAACAGTATTAGACTGTTACTCATGAACTTTCTATTAAAGTAATGGTAGCTGAGTTTTTTTTCCATAACAGAGGATGCGCCATAGCAGCAGCTTATAAGGGCTGTGACCGGAGTGAGGTGGGGGTAAGGGAGGATGCTGAGCCGTATGTCTTGCGCACAGACAGTGAGTGAGTGAGTGAGTGCCATCTCATCCTATGGAGGGCGAGTGGGGCCATGTGTGAATATGGTCTCATGCTTCTCATTTCTAAAAGAAGCCAAATTTTTATTAATTTTAGTTTTATTTTACAAATGAATTCTAAATTTTAATGCCAAAATACTATATCTTCTTTAACAGCATCTTAATTCTTAAAAAAAAAAAATCACTGTTCCCATTGAGAAGTGATGAAAAGTGAAATGTAGGAGGATAATAAAAGTCACCAACATGATCATGAGATCAGGTGCCAGATTTAAATATAAAGACAGTCTCTGGAGATAGTATCGCCAATTCCTTTCTTCCTCTTTTTTTTTTTGTGGCACCAGGGATTGAACTCAGGCCCTTGCACTTGCCAGGGAAGTGCTTATTCCAATGAGCCTTCTCCCTAGTCCCCTTTCTTCCTGTTGAAGTTACAGTTAGGCCTAGCACTTAATATTGTAGCAGTATTACATACATACACACCTAATTTAGTATTAAGTGTGGTTTTCTGACTTTGGAAAACATTTCTTGAGTATATATTTAATTGTACCCTCTTCATTTGAAAGATGAATTTTATTGTTGAGTTTTTGAATTGTGTTTTGTTTGAATTACTTTTAAAAACTCGTGCTGTGTATAAAAGTATGAAAAAAAGAAAAAAAAACTCGTCCTGTGTTGTATGTATAAATACAATCATATATTTTGTTGTTAACAGGTATTTAAGCTATGGTTCAGGTCCCAAACGATTCCCACTTGTAGATGTTCTGCAATATGCGTTGGAATTTGCTTCAAGTAAACCAGTTTGCACCTCTCCTGTTGATGATATTGATGCCAGCTCCCAGCCTAGTGGTTCTCTGTCGTCACAGACATTACCAAGGTAAAAGTTTTCTCACTGCGTGAGGCAGTTCCCTTATTATGTAACGTGATCATAATAATTGATTTCCTTAAGGAAGTTTATAGAATGCATGGCATGGCTTAATTTAATTAAAAGAGTCGAGTGCTTAGAAGATTGTAAGATTTCTTGGGAGGATTTTATTTTATTTCAGTAGATTTTATGGTTTTTAAATGGAAATTTTCATAATAATTTTTTGTTCAGAATTATATGTCCGATTGTCTTGATGTGTTTCAGTTATGATCCATGAAAATAATACTTGTAAAATTTGTGTTTATGATAGACTCTAATAAGTATTACCAGGAGAAGGTCTTTATAATTTCAGCGTACATTAGAAAATAAATATGGTTAAAACCTGTTTTTACTCTAAAGCCACAATTTCATCCTTTTAATAATTTAGTTCTTATATAGAAACCATCTTAACTAGAGTAGTAGATCAATTCTGTATTTTTTTTAAAATTTCTTTTCCTTTTGAACATGGTGCAGTGTATTTAGCACAGACATTGGTGCTCCAGTTTGAAGGCTTAGTAACAGCTATCTTGTGCTTTGTAAATACAGCACAGCAGAGCAGCAGGGAGCGCCTTCCTCAGAACTGCCCAGCACCTCTCCTGCTTCAGTTGCTGCCATCTTATCAAGGTCTGTAGTTCACAAGCCGTTCACTCAGTCTCGGATACCTCCAGACTTGCCCATGCATCCTGCACCGAGGCACATAACCGAAGAAGAACTTTCTGTACTGGAAAGCTGTTTACATCGCTGGAGGACAGAAATAGAAAATGACACAAGAGGTAAGAAGCTTCTTATGTAGCTGCCATCACTGAAGATGGATACGTGTAATAGTAAAATTGAGAAGAAATCACTTTTGGATTTTATATCTCAATATTAAAGTTTTTTTCTAGAAAAGGTTTTATGCAAAATAAACTAATCTGGCTTTCCATTTTTATGATCTTCCTGTCAGATTCACAAGGACCAAAGGAGATTTCCCAGATTACTTACCTGATTAATGACAGAGCAGGTGGTCTGCTTTTCTAGTTTAGTGTTCTAAATTTGTATCAAACTGGTATTTACAGCTCTTCTGTTGGTGAAATTTCACAGAGCACTAGAGTTTGTACATATTAGTTTTGTAATTCATTTAATGCTTGCACACTTAAGTCAGGTGACTGAAATTTTTCTTTAAGCTTAAGAATCAGAAATACAAATCTTCCTTTGAATCTGTTGTAATACAGATTTTTCCACATATGATGTATGAATTTAGTGCAAGTATATAACTGCTTTTTACTAGCTTACAGCACAATGAGAAAAGTTATACCAATGTTCTATGTGTTTATTGTGTTGTTTCCCTCTATTCTTTCTTCAAAGAAATCCTTTATTTTCTGAAATTACCTCCTTCCTACTTTTCTGTTGCTAAAATGTAACCTTTCACTTTTCATGAAAGTATATTGTTGTCTTTGAGGTAGACTTTATTGTTTTCCTTTCCTCAAAATACAATATCCTATTATCCCTGATTTTATGCTAATTTTATTGATCTCCAAAAAGTAATAGAAGAACTGTTGTCTTCTCCCACAAGGTTGGAATTAGACTAAACAGCATTAGATTTTCTATAACCAGCTTCAATCTTTATATACAGTATGTGACCAGAGAACAGTTAAAACAGAGTAAGTCATCATGACTAAAAGTTAGCCTTAGTAACTTGTCAACATTTTTCTAAGTATTTTCATACATAAGAAGTGTTTCTGTTGTTGTTTTATCCTGTTTCCTTTTCTTTAATGATAGTGGGGATTGAACCTAGGGCGTTCTCAGTGAGGTACGTACCCAGCCCTTTATTTTTTTGAGACTAGGTCTCACTGAGACATTACTAAGTGGCCCAGGCAGTCAGCTTGTCAATTTGTTTTTATTGATGATTGCAATAGATTTTTATTCACTTATAAGCACATGCAAGTTAATGTGAGGAAGTCATTCAATTTCATTTTCAAGTTCTCTTATCAGAAACTAAAGGGGGTTAGCTTTAATTTTCACTGAAGTCTTTGATACTGGTTTTCACAGCTAGAACGAAGTGCTTGACATTTGAGTCTTTAAAGGAGAAATGGTTTATTTCGGCTGATGGCTTTAGAAGTTTCATTTCTTGATTGGCTGGCTCCAGTGCAGAAATGACAAGGCAGAAGGACTTGTGGAAGAAAGCTTGTCAACCAATTGAAGCCTGGAAAATAGGGAGGGAGGGGCTGAGGACAAGAATGTGCCCTTCGGGGTCCCACGTGCCCAGTGGCACACTTCCTGTCAGCATCTTCAGCTATGAAATCGTCAGTGGGTTACTCTGCTGATGACTGCAGTGTGCTGTGTTCTATTCACCTTCCACAATCCTCATCTCTGAATACATGAGACTGGGGGGGGGGGGCACGTGAAATCTAATAATAGCACCTTCCTTTATGTATTTGTACAAGGTTAAACGTTTTTGGCCCTGTACATTTTCTAGATGAATCATATTTGTTTTGGGTTTTAGCTATGCATTTATGACCTATTTTTTTTTTTCAGAAAAAGTCTATCTCATTTTACCCAGATTACAAATAGTAAGGTTTTTATACTATAATCATTAAATGACAGTTTATATTCTTAGATTTACAGGAAAGCATCTCTAGAATCCATCGAACAATTGAACTGATGTACTCTGACAAATCCATGATCCAAGTAAGTAACATTTAGATCCGTTGATTATTGTTAGAATTCTATGCAAGTATTTTAACTTATTTTTATAATAACCAAATTTTTGTTACATATTTCATTATAAATTCAGATCTTATAACAAATTCAGATAGATTATTATAGCAAAATATAAGCAGTACTGTAAAAATAATTTTTCTATAATTTTTATAACAGATTTCTTCCAGGAATATTTTCCTCTGTACCTATTGCTTATTCATTTAATAATTTTAGAATAAAATCATAGCAAATTTTCAGAACATATTAAAGGTATAATTGTTTGTTTGTTTATTTATTTATTGGTGGAACTGGATGCTCTTGCACTTGCCAGGCAAGCACTTATTCTACTGTGCCATCTCCCCGGCCCCACATATAATTATTTGTTTATATGTATGATTATTTAATGATACAGGGTCTAGAGAGAAACCTCAAAGCTGAATTATATTTTAACCTCTTGTATACATTGTATAATCAATTTTATTAGGCACCAATAATAATTACGATGACTAGGGCAAATCATGTTCTACATAAAACCTTCATGGTAAATTTTTTATTGAAGAGATATGGCAATGAACATATACACAGTAATATATTTGGAAAGTTTTGAAAATCGTCGCGTTTCCATACTTGTTTTATGTATCTTTACCTTATTTTATTTTTCTCCTCTAAAAATAATTTGTAGTTTGACTTTTTCCGAAGTTGTTATCCCAGCCAGTTTTATCCTATTGCACTTCGATGTTTCTCCTCAATAGGTGGTTTGCAGATTTGTCACAATGGGGATACATAATTACGATGTAACCCCTTTCTGTTTCCTTTTTGCCTTTAGGTTCCTTATCGTTTACATGCTGTTTTGGTTCATGAGGGCCAAGCAAATGCTGGACACTACTGGGCGTATATTTTTGATCATCATGAAAGCAGGTGGATGAAGTACAATGATATTGCTGTGACAAAATCATCATGGGAAGAGCTAGTGAGGGACTCCTTTGGTGGTTATAGAAATGCCAGTGCTTACTGTTTAATGTATATAAATGATAAGGCACAATTCTTAATACAAGGTAAGACTATGAAATTTTTAGGGTGGTATATGTTCTTAAATAGCTAGTACTTTTACGTAACTTTCTGCATCATGATTAGTTCAGTGTACTTTAAGAGGAGATGGGTGTGACTAGTAAGTGGTTCAGGGTTATTGAAAATGAAAAAGCTATAGAGTTGAGAAGTAATATCATCATAACTGATAAACTTTTATAGTTTAAGTGTAAATCTCACCATTTTATTTATCATTAGATACCTTTTTATAAAAATATCCATACAACATTTATTACTTCTTAGCCTAGCATAGAAGGCTCTGGCTTTAACCATTCACCAAAACTAGCTAAGCAATCAGTTTGTAATGCAAATGATAAAGTGTGTGTATATCACATACGTGAATATATAATAGAGGTAGAGTCACTCTTGGGTATTTTTTTTCATGGTACCCAGGGCCTATGCGAAGAACTACATCCCCAGTCCTTTCTCTTTTTTTATTTTGAGACGTCCTACTAAGTCACCAAATTGCACAGTCAAAGCTAAAATTTCAGATCCTCCTGCTTCAGTCTCTCAGAATGTTGGGATCATAGGAATAGGCCACAATACCTGGCTGAGTCATTCTTTTAGGTAGTACTCATACAAAACTTTGTAAGATATCTTGCTGTATTGATTAGTTTCCATAAATGTATATATGTCATAATGACTATACTTAATTTTTACGGTAAACAATTTTAGTTCTATTTCATGTTAGTAGTTTTGAGTGTATGAGTTACTTCTTGCTATGTGAAGTTTTACTTCATTAATAACACATTTCTTGTTTTATAGAACCAGAAGATCAATGTTAAAGTAATAAAATTTTGGTTTCATACCTGTCTCAAATTTTTCTCTCCAGGTTATAAAAATGTGACAAAATTATATAGTGGGCTATCAAATATTTGTATCATTGTTTTTCTGAATATTAGGTAGAGTTAAAAAGTTTAGATAGGAATGCAGAGAAAGTTCAGCAGTCTCAGTGCCTGCCTAGACAAGTGCAATGGCCCAGCTTCAATCCCTTGCTCCGTGTGCCTTGCCAGCTCTGCCTGAGGCGCCCCTAGCCAGCCTTCAAGACCGGTCATGGTGCCACATACCTGTAATCCCAGTTCTGGGGACACTGAACCAGGGGGATCACCATGAGTCTGAGCTACGTAGTGAGATCTTATACCAAATACATTCAAAAAAAAGTTTAGTGTTGACTTCCTATACAACAATAAGCATAGGTTATATGATTTGAAATGAATTCTATTTTGAGCTCTGGCTTTTTCTTGTAATTCTTAATTTTATACTAGTTTTTGAAATATGATTTACAGAGGAATTTAATAAGGAGACTGGGCAAGCCCTTGTTGGAATAGAAACATTACCACCAGACTTGAGAGATTTTGTGGAGGAAGACAACCGGAGATTTGAAAAAGAATTGGAAGAGTGGGACACACAGTTGGCCCAGAAAGCTTTGCAGGAAAAGCTTTTAGCATCTCAGAAGTTGAGGGAGACTGAGTCTTCTGTGCCTACAGGTTTGTCTGTTTTTTGTTAAGTTGTATTTACATTTATTGTTGTTAATGCACAAAAATGTGTTCATTAAAATAAAGAAGTTTATCTTCAAGTATATATTTTTGGTAGAAGGTCTCACGACGCAGCTTGGACTCGTAGTGATCCTCCTGTTTTCAGCCTCCCTAGCACTGGGATTACAGGTACCACCATGCCTAGACTCAGTGGCCTTCCCAGTGTGTTGAGGGCAGGGCTGGCACGGCATGTGGTGCCAGCGATCGAACTCCAGTCCTTGCGCTTTCCTAAGCAGGTGCTTGTCCACATGTGCCGTCTTGCCAGCCCTCATCTTCAAGTATGAAGAAGCCAATGAAAATCATCTGGAATTTAGTCATTTAGCAATAAGAATCGGTAGCAACTTAGTTATCCCTTGGGCGGGCACCGCCTTATTGGTCTGGACCTATTTCAGGTCAGTTTGAATCTTTTTTTTTTTAACACATTACTATCTGTCCTGCCTACTTCGAATGGGCTGCTTTTTTCTCCCAAAAAGCTAGAGAAGGTGTGAGATCTGTGAGCAAGCCAACCAGTTCCCTGGTGGATAAGCTCTAGTAAATTTCAAATTTTATAAAAATAGTGCTACTGTTACACATATATTTTGTGTAATAGTGAAATAGTCTAGTTATCTATAAAGCCAAACCTTTTGTTCTGTTACTGTTTTTGATTGCAGTGGAAATGCTTAAATTGTATGATGAGCTGTTTATATAGGACAATTCAACAGAGTTTATATTGATATGAAATTTTTTTTAAGTTACAAATTATATAGGTCTTTTTGTTTAAAAAGTATAGACCAACAAATAAAGTCTGGTTATATGTGGTACAAAAAATGTTATCAAGATTCACTTCTGGGTAGTGGAAAGAACTGTTAATTGTCTTCATTTTAGGCATTTGTTCTATTAAACCTATTTTTTACATTTATTTTGATAAAATGAAGACAAAGCTTCCCCCCCCCTTTTTTTGAACAAGGATCTTCTGTTATCATTGTTAAACTACCGAGACTATTTCTCTAAGTACCTTGTGTTTCATCTAAATCAGGTGACTCACCGTTTCTCTTACCTTTGAGCAATTTTCCTATCATCATGGCTTTCCTTGTAAAGGATTCTTTGTCCTAAAATGCTGTTTTGTGATCAGCATTCATAACATTTTGCCTTTTTTTTGTTGTTTGTTTTAGTACCAGGGATTGAACTCAGCCAGGTTCACTTGCAGTTGCCAGCCAGGTGCTTATGCTCCTGAGCTATCTTCCTAGGACCTTGCCCATTCTTCCTCAAATCCCAAAGTTGTTCTGAATCTTTACATCATCCCATTCTATTCTCATTGTCATACTTGTCATATCTCTTTTTACATTGAATTCATGTTTTAACTTGCTTATCTGTGCAGATGGCCATTGATAATGGGGATTTTATTAATCTCTTTATCTGCCTTACAGAATTTTTGCATATGTTACTTTTTCTAGAGTCATCTTTTTTATATTCAAAATAATCCCCTGTACAAATCCTTCAAGTTCCAGTTGGTATTTCTTTCAGAAAATCTCAGTTTAATATATAGTATAATCCCAAGTATGTTTTGCTTATTGTATCGAGGATACTATATTATAACAGTTTATATTTATTTGATTTTACTGAGATTTCCTTGAAATGAATGAGGTATATAGACATGTAGTACAGTACTGAAAACAGCATAGGTTTAAACATGTTAGGAATGCAGTTTGAAATTTATTTCAACTTTCCTTCTTTTCTTTTCTTTTCTTTTCTTTTCTTTTCTTTTCTTTTCTTTTCTTTTCTTT
>NDGN011496726.1:1348-13810 GCA_002564285.1 Tympanoctomys barrerae
GAACCAGGGATTGAACTCAGGCCCTTGTGCTTGCCAGGGAAGCACTTATTCCACTGAGTCATCATCCCAGCCCCCATTTTTTTTTTCTCATTTACTATTAAGGACAAACAAAAGTAGACATTAAAATTCAGTAATTTCGTCTTATGTAACATTCAACAATGTTTTCCTTACAAATATTTAACTATTTTATCATTATCTCTAAGTTAATAAGACATTTCTATGTTCATTATAGATGTATATCAAATTTTTAGCATTCTAATAGCATGTTAAAGTCATTTTATAAAATTTAATTTTTCAGAATTGGTAACAAAAGGTATGCCTCCAACATTATAAAACATTCTAAGGAATAGTCATCAAATCAAAACAGTTATTACAAAAAAGAAAAAGCACTTTTGAGTAAAAATAAATATTATATATGTAAGTTTCAAAAATAGACATAACTTAAATCACACTGAAGAAAGATTCTTCACTGCACATTATGCTATACCATTTCACCATTAAAAATAAAATTCTATTACTATAGAATTTATAGTAACATAGTTATTCCTACCTTATACCCAGGTCCTAATTGATGAATTGCAAATATCTGTGCTGGGTTGAGTGCTTCACTGAACACATATACAGCACCAAGTTGACCACAGAATACCCTATTTGCATCAGCAGTTTCTGAAGATCCAAGAAAGCACTTATCATAGCTCTATTTTTAAAGGTCACAAAAAAAGAAAGTTATTATTTCATAATGACAAAATAGCTAAGGATACCAGTCTTCATCACCATAAACATCTTAACACAACCAGAGAAGAAAATATTAATTCATGTTTTGTGGACTATTCAAATAAATAAGGAAATGACTGTTACAAATTGTAAACCTTAATTCTTAAATTTCTACTTCACTTTTCCATTATAGATCAACTCTTTTGTTTTCTTACACAAAATCTGCAATACAATAGAATCAATTCCTTCTCTTAATAAGTAAACCTTTTACAGAATCAAATAAACACTGGTTCCTAAGAGAAGAGGGTAATATCTTCCATCTGGAGGATTTGACACCTAGGAGGCCATACTTTAAAAGGCCCTGTGGGTGGCACACATCTGCAATCCCAGCATTCAGGAAGCTAAGGCAAGAGGATCACTGAAAGTTTGACGCCAGTCTGGGCTAAAAATAGAGTTTAGGACTAGGGAGAGAGCTCAGTCATATAAGTGCCTGCATAATGAAACCAAACCAAACCAAACCGAACAACTGACTTGTTTCAACAGTAACAATAGTCACTTCTCAGTTTTTTTTATCAACACATGACATCCCACACCTAATCCCCCTTTGCTGCCTCAAAAAAATTTTACAATATTGTGGTGTCCAGTAACATAAATTCATTAAATATATAACTTGTAATTAAAATTATGAAAGCCAAAGACATTATTACTACATAAAGTTATGTGTATGTGCCCAGGCTTTTCCATTTTTTGAAGTAGATCATAACTCAAAAACCTAAGTCTTTTTAAAAAATATATCAGGCCTGCTGTGCCAATCCCGCCCCCAGTGCACACTGAGACAGCAACTGAGACTGGGCTTGGTGGTACACCCCTGTAATCCCAGCTCTTGGGAGTTGTAAACAGGCAGATCACTAGTAGTCTAATCTAGTAGTGAGAACCTGAACACCCTGTAGACCCTTCACTAAAATACAAAAAAATAAAAATTAAAAAAATAAAGAAATAAAAATATATCATCAACTAGTGATATTCAACAAGCATAAAGAGAAAAGCAGAATTTAATCTGTCTGTTCCAATTCTGATTAAATTGTTTTGTTTATCGACTATGGCTCAAATATGAGTTTATAAAGCAGAAAAAAACTTTCCCAAGAAAGACAGATAGAAAATATTTTAAGCTTAAAAAGCCATATGCCATTTCTGTTGTACATGCTTTGACTTTTTTGCTCTGTTCATATCTTATTTTTTATTTATTTATTTTTGTGCACCACCATGCCCATTCTCAATTGCTGCCTCAGAGCGCCCCAGTGGCATGGCAGGCCTGGTGATAGAACCCCTGGCCCCTGTGCTTGTTTGCAGGTGCTTTAATCCACTGAGCTGTTTGACCATGTTCATGTCTTTAAAAAAAATCAAACATATATTAAAAAAACAAAAAAAGATTCTTAGCTACCAAGTCATACAAAAACAGGCAAAGAGCCAGATTTAGCCTGTAGAATACAGTCTGCTATCCTCACTAATGGGAACAAATAGGACTATGCACACAGTGCTACTTAAGACATAAAGCAAGAGAACATGTGACCTCTGCCATTTAAGACATTAAAATTGAGAAGAATGCAGACAAAATTGAGAAGAGGATTTTTTTAAGGCACTTAAAAACTAGATAAGCTGGCACAGCCTTAAAACACTAGGTGCCTTGATCCTTGAATTATCCAGTTCGGTCCTATAGTCTTTGTACTCATAGCTCCCACTGATGGGATACAACCCCAAATATCAATATGACTTGTTTCAATTCTCACCAAAATCATTACTGGACAATCTCATTTCTCCTTGTACTACACTATCTTCTATACTTAGTAGTGATTTTAATTTTCTTTATGTTAATCTTAATAAATAACACTTATTACTCATTTTGTTTAAACTCTTCCTCACCAATTCATATAATGGATGAGACACATTTTTAGTGCTTAAAATTACAGAAGGAGTAGAATACTACGCTTATGTTTTTTGACCTAAATATACTTAAAAAAATTTTCCAAGTAATTTTTGTTTTTCTGATAAAATTAACCACGTCTTTAGCAATTTTATCACACTAAATTTAAATTTTAAAAGTTTCATAAAAAACACATGTCTAATATTCAAATGTTTCTATCAACCTCTCTTTGCAGTTTGTGTTGTATGAATAGACCATAGTCTCGCTCATACATTAGAAGGTTGAATAAAAATGTTAAAAACTTACATCATTTGTGTTAACATGCCAAGCCATGTCACCATAAGACACCAGTTGTCCATTAACATAACACCGAATTTCACTGTTCCTCCATCGATTGTAAATATGGACAATGCTGATCATATACCACTTAAGTAAAGAAAATTAAAAATGTTAATAGGTAAAGCTTAATTATATTATCTAAAATATAGTCAGAACCTGCAAAATACACTTTAAGAAAATGAGTGGTGAACTGTTAATGATCATTAACTATCATTTCTGTGTTTTTTTCCTCACATTCCTCACTTTAAGATAACAAAAATGGCACATAAAGAAACCTGTGATACAGATAGAGTCAGAGTCCCTAAGTCCTCAGACTGACATCTTCTTCCACTGTATACTAATGGAAAATTCTTGAAATACAATTACACCTGTGTCTTTTATTTAATAACATTTAATACTGTGCCAAGCACTCAGATGCTGACAGCTGTCCACAGACACCAAAGGCCCAGTTTTCCTGGAACTTATGTTCCAGTCGAATGGATAGGCAAGAGACAACTAAACAGGGATTATAAATTACTATGATTACTGCAAGGGAAAAACAATAACAAGAAAAATTATAAACTAATATTCTGCTTTGACAGGAAAGAACTGTCAAAAAGTAACATTTATTGCTCTGGTATGATGATTTCAGTTTTTTTGGAAAAATACCTTGGAGGGGAATAGCTGGCTTGAATGGGACTTCCAATCCTAGCACCCACATTTGTAGCAGGGTAATTTCTCACCACTAAATCTTGAAAACAACCCAAATGCCCATCAATTGAGGGATGCATAAAAATGCTATGATAATTTTATACAATGGTGTATTACTCAGCTATAAAAAAAGAAAAAATTGAGGCTTTTGTAGATAAGTGGATGCAACTAAAGACTGTACTGGTAAGTGAAAAATATCAGGCCATGCTCCAACATTGTACTGTCTTGCAGTGTGAGAACTTGAAAGAGTAAATATAGTCTGGAAGGTACAATAGATACTTTAAAAGGGAAAGAATTTGTTCAAGGGGTAGGAAACACTGGGATGAGGTAAAGAACAAAAGAAAGAAAGGTAAAAGATTTATTTCTGCTGGTCTTTTGAAAGGAGCAGTTAATGTTTAATTTTTTTTCCTTTTTACTCTTTTTCTTTCTTTTTAATTTCTTATAACTTTTGTTGTTTTGTTTTGCTTAAACCAATTTTGCATGTTTATATCTGGCAACCTAAACAACTTATTTGAAGATAACTTCATGGAATACAGCAACCATTGTTGAATTGTTATTACTTTGTTTAGTGAAATTTCATAGCACTTCTAAGGCTTTTTTTTTTTTTTTTTGCGGAACTGGGGATTGAACTCTGATCCTTGTATTTGCCAGTCAATCGCTTATCCTACTGAGCCATCTCCCCGACCCCTAAGGCTTTTTTTTAATTACTATTCTGTACTCTTTAAAAAATAAAATAAATAAAAAATAAAAAGTAACATTTATAACCAACATTTATAGTAAAGTTTGGGTGTTTATAATGTATAATTTAAGTTTATTATATCTGATAATAATTATGTTTTAATTTTCTAATGTCTGAATACTTATTAAAAATAAATGAGTATCTTGAGTTCACATTTTGTAATTAATAGTGTCAGCAAAAGGCCTTTTAAGTTAATTTTCAAAGTTAGACTATGAAAGAGATCAAACACTTAGTTATTTAATAGATAACAGCCTCAGGCAAAGAACATAGAAATATTTTTCTAAAGTATAGGAAAATGAGATCATTTGAAAAAGTATGCCATTAGGACTTATGGGGGAAAATTAAATATGTTTCCCCTTCCTCAAAATTTAAAATGAAGTTTTTCTATACAATTTAAACATATTATTTATTTTATATATTGAGAACTAAAAAGCAACAACAGAATACTTGATAATTAAAACACTAAATATGACATGAAATCTGAACTATTTTTTAAAAATGCAATTTCATTAATCTCTCCTTAGAAAATAAAAAGTGGTAGTATACAACTCAGAAAAGATAGCAACAGAAAATAATAATGTTCCTTAGTTACAAATGTGGGGCTGATGATTCTCTTTTAATTTTTTTCATTCTAGATAATCTCTATTATAAGTTGAGTCTTCCATTTGATCAAAAAACAACATATACATTTGTCCTAAGTCAAATCAGAAAAATCTTTAATGCACTCATTTAACAACTCTTGCTTCTAAATATTATAAAATTATCAGAAAGAACCTATAAAAGCTGTGATTCAAAGAAATTTAATATTATAGATTTTCATATATTTAAAAATTAAAATTAAGATAAATCATATCCACTGAACTTCAATATGTATAACCAGAGTATTATCAATGTATCAAAACATGCAATCAATATTTGGGCAAAATTTTTCATACATATAAGCAAACATAAAAGAATGCCTATTCAGAGCCAAAATTTTCCTGCTCAGCTATAGTTTTATGATAAATACACATTATATTTATTGATGTACTTAATATAAAAATGCTCTTTTAAAGAGTATCTATTGAGTTCTCATTACTCCAGATAATTTATTATCCTAGGTGGGGTGAACCTTACAGTCATTAAAAAAAAAGACAAAAAAAAAAAAAAAAGATAATAAAGCAATATACTCTAAGCTCATGGTATCAGAAATACTCTGTGGCTAGTGAGAAGTGAAATAAGTGAGTCTAAGCAATGGATTATGATCAGAAAGAGAAATCAGCTATAAATATGGCAACAGGAAGAAACAGCAAATCATCCAAAATAAGGTAGAACAATATAAACAATTTAAGCAATGGGTAACAAAATTTTTAAAAAGAGAAATATTTTCAGAGACATAATAGATGTTGTAAAAATTAAACTAATAAAATGTTAAAACAGAGAAGGAAGAACAAAGCTAACACAAGTTTGGATTATTAGAAAGATGGTAGATACTTTAATCAGAGAACTTTGGAACATGAGTACATATGGGACAGAAAATAGTTAATTCACTGTTCCATATTCTGAGATCAAGGTCCAGAAAGAAATCCAGAAGACAACATCACATACTAGATGAGAATTTAAGAATAGAGTTTTGAAGATAAGAATAAGAAGGGTAGGTTATCATGAAATTGAATAAAAATTCCACATAAAATGCAAACATCATGAAAGCAAAGGTGCTGTTTAGTTCACTGTCATGCCTTACTGCCTAGAACAGTGCCTGCTACTCATTCATCAATCATTCAGTATGTACTTTGAAAGAATGTGATAGAAGCGATCATATGAAAGAATGAATGAAAGAGTATGAGACATACTACAAGATTTCAAAAGATTGATCTTACAGGAAAAAATTAGAAATAAAAGTTAAAAGAAAATATAGACAAGAATAAGAAAAACATTAAGTCATGAGAAAACCAGTTAAAAAGAATATTACAAAGTTATACCAGAAAAAAATTTCAAATAAAAAAAAGGTGAATTTCAACAGAAATATTTAGTTTTACTAACCTTGCGTGGTTGAAAATCATACTTCACACAGTGCTGAAAACCTTTTCCTTTGGACTTCAGAGATGTAACTATTAAACAATTGCCAACAAAATGTGCAGAGTAACCGACTCCTTTGCTAGTACGAAAACTGTAAAGAATATCATAATATAGTAATAAACTGAAAAAAGCATATGCCTACTGCTTATGCTATAATTTTTATGTAAAAATTAAACTATCCATGCAGGGTAAAAATTAATAGGTACCAAATAAAAATTAAAATGTAAAAAGTATAATTAGCCAAAAGACAAAAAACTTTAAATTGGGAAGCAATGAATTTAAAGTAGAAAATAAAATAAGGTTTGAATATCACAATTTAAACCAGTATATAAAACAAATGTCAACACAAATCTAACAAAAGATTTCATCTAACTTTTATGAACTGCTTTCAATTAGCAAATACAAAGCTCACTTACATACAAAGTATTTTCTATAAAAACTAGACTTCTAATTCTACTATGCCTTTGAAAAGCTTTACAAACAGAAAAAGTCAGAAAAAACTTAGAAACAGTGTTTCACCAAATTGTATATTTTAATGAAAATAAAAAACTATCAAATTTATTTCATTATAATTTTTTGAATGTTTATCACTATTTTTAAAAGCACATATCAATTATAATCACAGAACAAAATACATGAAAAGGCAAAGGAAAATCTAACTGGAGTGAGTCAGTCTGTTTGTTTGGTTTTTTTCCCTAGATCAAGGCCCAGCAATGCTAGCACTCCACAAATGATCTACACTGAAGCAGAATAACCAGGGAAAGTCTGCAACCCTTGACTCAGACTGTAAGGGGAGTAGGAGGGAAGCAGAAGCATTGTCACCTAGAATCAACAACAAAAAAACAAATAAAATTTATTCAGCTGAGTCTTCATAGTCTTAATACACCCATATAATATACTTAAAGAATTGAAATACTTAAAGTCAAAAGTCCTAGCACTGAATATGTTACTTACCAATAAAGATAAGGTTTATCCTTATCAACATTTATGTTATTTAAAGGATCCATACGAAACCAAGTGTTTAGGGTAAAGCCGTTCTGATAAGGCCACTTTGCAATAGGAGGCAAAGCAATTGCCTACAAAGAATGAAAAACAGATAAAGTATCAGTTAAAGAAAATATGAAATCATAAAGGTCCAATCTGTATTTTACAGAATAAAAAATAAGTGAGAGATAAATTTCAAAACATCATGACCCAGGGCCAAGGATAGCTCAGTAGAATAAGAGCTTCCCTGGCAAGTGCAAGAGCCTGAGTTCTATCCCAGTTCTGGAAGAAAAAAAAAATCATGACCACAGTGATAGAAACTATTATTTTATTAAGTAATATATACAGTATATTATTTTATTATAGAAGCACTGTTTTCAAACAATTAAATATCATCTCTAGTTAACACAGTTGGTTTTGGACTAACTTCAAATGTCCTCTTTTTTAATTTCACCAATACACAGTCCCTTATATATAGACCTCAGGTTTCAACTTTCAACAGTTTATGCTAGCTTTCAACAATATTTCATTTGATTATACGAGGCTAAATCTGAAAGATGATGATAACTATACTAGAGAGTATTAGTGGAACAAACATTGAAATAAACACAAGTGTTGGTGCTAATAAAACATAGAAACATAGGAAGGCATTATAACTTGTGTGTAGGTGTCCCCACACAGCCTCAAGCCGTCATGGGAAGGCTTTAGGAGTTTGTGACTAATTATTCTGGGTGTGGACCCAGCTCCTGCCCTGGGGCATGTAATCTACATTACACTGAAGGACTGGGAGTGAAGTGAGCTAGCTGCCCCAGCTGCTGCCACTCCCTTTGCTCTCTAGCTCTCTACTGCTGCCATGAAAGGTTGTTCTCTGCCATGTGCAGCTCTGCCTTGGAGCCAGTGGAGTATTGACTGAAACCTCCAGTAACTGTGAGCTAAATAAACCTTTCCTTACTTCATTTTGGGTGTCAGGTATTTGTCCTAGCAGTGAGAGAAGAGTAACTGAGACAGAAAGTAAAAGCAGCTGATTACATCTGTCACTAAGTTTTTGAAAACATTCCCTTCTTGCCCTTATTTTACATGCCCTATCTCTCATCCCCAACCAATTATCTGAATACATGGTGCAATATCAGCTTCATTGTTCAGGTCTACTGTGCCCCAAATTATAACTCATATATATGCATTAACCAAAAAATAGAGAAAAAAGTTGAGACAGGCTACTCCTTAACAAGAAAAAACTGAAAATCAAAAAACAAAAAAAAAAAAAAAAAAAAACTTAGAATTTGTCAACTGAATGGATTCAGTAATACTAAACGTCTATTCTTTCCAAATTCCTCTATAGATTTATACTCTATAAGCCAGAAGAGGCCTTTGGTTTTCTTTTTCAGTATTGATGAAATCTAGGGCCTCTTTCTTACTAAGGAAGCATTTACACTGAGTTGCATTGTGATACACATACTAGGTTTTCTAATAAAATTTAACAAGTTTCTCCAACAGTGAGCAAAATTTTCAGACATTCTACAGTACTCAATAATATTATTCTAACAGTTAAGAACAAAATTGGAGTACTTGACTACCTAATTGTAAGAACTGCTAACTATACAGGAATAATAATGACAATCTGATACTGGCACAGGAATAGGAATAGTGAAGAAAACAAACAAGAGTACAGAAATAGATGTATCTAAATATGATTAAATAATTTCAAGAAATGTTGTAACTAATCTAAAGTGAAAGGACTATCTCTTCAACATATGATAATGTAAAAATAGAGATACAATGAAATAAACCTTAACCCCAACTTTTCTGACACCATATGAAAATAATTCATTAAAAAGAAATCAAAGTATATATAAGAGTTAAACTTACAAAAATTTAAAACAATCTTAACAAAGTATTGTCCCACTGTTTGTGAAAGCAAAAGCATGTATCACACTAAAAAAGAAAAACTTAACTGGACCTCATCAATTTTATGAAAGCTTCTGCAAACAGCCTAGATGTCCATCAACAGACAGACAGAAAAAGAAAATGTGACATATGGAATATTATTCAGCCACAAAAATGAGATCAAATAATTTATGGAACAATGAGTGGGTCACACAGAACTTCAATATCATTTTATTTTTCTTACATAGGAATCCCAAAATATATATAAGAAAAAACAAAATAAAGGAAAGATATTATCAAAGAGAGAGACATACTTCTGATATATAAGGCAGGATAAGCAAACGAAGGGGAAAGGATGAGAAGGATAAATACACTAAAAAATGATCATATGTCATGTACCAATTCACCAAAACAATGTATTATATATAACAAACATCCACTAATAAAAAAGCATATTAAGAAAGTAAAAAGAAACGCCACAAGTTAAAAGACAATATTTGGTATGTATGAATCGAATATAGAAAATACAGCCTAAATTTATAATGAATAGCTGATTAAAATAATATAAAATATTTAAATGAACAATACTGAATATACACTTTATAAAAGAAGATACAAGAACAGCTAGCAAACATGAAAAAATGCTTAGCATCTACAGTCATGATAGAAAAAAAACAATGAAGAACAACAATATTATATAACCGTTTAAATGACTAAAATTAAAAATACTAACAATGTTCAAGATACAGATTAACTCAAATTTTCAAATTGCTGCTGGAAATATGAAATTTTCCTAACAGAATTGATTTGACAGTTTCTCATGAAGGTAAACACACACTTACTACAAAACCCAGCAACTGCATTCAGACATTTAACCAAGAAAAAACATATGTCACAGGAAAACCTTTCCTTGAATGCTCACTGTGGTTTTATTTACATAGAAAACAAAATGCCCACAAATTAATGGACAAAAGAAACAGTGATATATTGATAAAATGCAATTCTACTCAGAGTAAAGAGGTACAGAACAAATAATCTACTGATTAAAGCAATAGGAACTATCTCAAAAGCATTACTGTAAGTGAAAGAACACAAATAAAAATTACCTAAAAGACAAAACTGGCAACACAAATCAGATGTGGCAAGTTACAGGGGTTGAATGACTTAAAAATAAATAAAAACAAATACATGTAATTAAACTTACCGCAGCACTACAACCAGGGAAATTGAAAAAAGTATCAGGACCATGTCTTTGTGGCATCTGGTTAAGAACTGACAATAATTTTACTGCATGCCTTGGCTGAGGATATAATAAAAAAAAATTGTACAAATTTAGCAGGAATTCCTGATATACCACTTTAGTGAATGGATTGTTCAAGAACTACACACAGAATTAATTTTAAATTTTAAGTGGTTTAAGATAATGGTCTCCAGTATTAATTCAAAAACACAGCGGTCTAGGGACAAGTTATTGAACATTAAGTAATAATACATTGATATTGAATACTATACCCTCTGACCACAGCTTACCCAGATTCCACTTTCTCCTCGAAGCATGCTGAACAAAAGCTTCAACTCCTTGACAGTGATGCTGTAGCTGGCAAGAACCCCCAACATATCAACTAGAAGATCTTCAAAGGAAAATAAAGTTATTCTGAACTCTAGTCATGAGTTGTGATCTGTCAACATAACATACTTTTTGAAAGAACAAAAGTTATCTGTGGCATATATGCAGTCATTCTAATTAACAATTTCCACACATACAAAGATGGACATACGTAGAGAAATGGATATTATAAAGTGTAAAGGCACAAATAATTAAAATTATAAATTGGTTATTTTCAAATGAAAATCAAACTGCTATCATATTTTTTTTTCAGAATTATCTATTCTTAATAAAATGTGCTCTTGAAATATCCCTTGGACTATTAACAATTTTAAGCACTTACTCAAAGCAGCTTATATGTATTATATGTATTAAGGTCACAAATCTGCACAACCAATCTGTAACACGGGTACAGTAATTATCCCTTTTTAAAAATGAACAAATTATGGCACACATAACTTAATCCCACTTCCAAAGAACACATATCTAACAACTGGTTGGGTCAGGACTCACACCCAGTCTGGCATTAGAACACTCACTTCTTCCTATTGTACCATAATTGATAACCATTATCCTAATACAAGTATTTTGCTCAACTACAGAAACACAAGATTACTTACTAATCAGAAAAATTAGTATTCCTTCTATGATTAGTTTTCCACATGATTAATATTTCCAGTGCTCTTTATAAGACATTAAATATCTAAATACTTATAGTACTTCATTTTTTGAATTTCTAAATCATTTGCTAAGAAATGAAAAATACACATATATACATGCATACACACATATAGATTGCAGATGTTTATCATCAATAAATAAAAAGGCTGTATCAGGGTAAACTGAAATGATTATAACTATTTAGCATATATAATTATATAAAAAATTTAGTATCACAGATTTATAACTGGAATTTGAAATGTTAAAGTACTTATTGTGCATCTCTAAAACAGACATTAAATATAGTTGTTATCAATTAGTAAACAAATAATTCTTAATACCATAACAAGCAAGCAATCTATGACAAAATTGTTACACTGGATATATCAATTTGGAGAGAGCTTTAGTCAAAGAAAGCTTTCATCATTTCGGCAACAAATGTATGAAAATATTAGTGCATATAAATCTAAATCTGTTCTTTAAAAAGAGTTCTTTATAAAAAAGAATCTTAAAAACCCTAAGTGTACATGCCTCATTTTTAAGCAATTATCTTGCATAGGCAACCATTATTTTAAATTTCTTAAAGGGTTACATACAATACTACTTTTAAAAATTAAATGTCTAATTGCAATACATATGATGGGTGACATGTAAGTTTGCATTTAGGTACAATTCTTTAAAATCTCTTAAATACTGTACATTAAAAATAACCAAGAAGATAAATTTCATTTTATTATAGTAGTTCTTTTCTGGTTAAGAATTTTGAAAAACTTAGAAGTAAAGCCACGGTGTTATGTTGAGTTGTAGGGGACTCAGGTCAACAATTTCTGACGTTGCCAGTCAAGCGGAAGACTCAATACTATTATG
>NDGN011496736.1:1303-17803 GCA_002564285.1 Tympanoctomys barrerae
TATATATATATATATATATATATATATATATATATCACTATGATATGGTGTTTTCAATTATTTTAGGAAAATTCCCAGTAGGAGGATAGCTGGCTTGAATGGGGTTTTCCAGTCCTAGTTCTTTAAGGAGTACTCACAGTGATTGCCATAATGGTTGCACCACTCTACATTCTACCAGCGGTGGAGAAGAGTTCCTTTTTCCCCACAGCTTCTCCAACATTTGTGGTATGTTGGTTTCCTTATGATTGCCATTCCTTCTGGAATGAGATGCTATCTCATTGTTGTTTTAATTTTCATTTCACTGATAGCTAGTGATGTGGAGCATTTTTTCATTTGATAATTGGCTTGTAGAATTTCTTTCACTGAGAATTGTGTGTTCATCTCCAATGCCAATTTAGGGATGGGGTCTTTAAATTTGGGGGCCCTAATGTTTTTAGTTCTTTATAAATTCTAGAAAGAAGTCTTTTGTCTGAGTTAACATTTTTCCCAATTTGTTAACTTTTTCCCAATTAGTGGGTTCTCTTTTCACTGTTAGTAATTTATTTTGATGTGAAAAATTTTTCAATAAGAGAACATCCTAGTTGTTAATTATTTCAAGTGTTACCCATGCAGTTTGATTTTTATTTATAAACTATTTTCCTACCCACATCTATTCAAATGTTCCTCCTACTTTTTCTTCCAGGAGATTTATTTTTTTCTCTTTTAATGTTTAGATCTTTAGTCCACTTTGACTTTAGTTTAGTGCATGGATACTGACACAGGTCAAGTTGTAGTTTCATCATTTAGAGAGTCAGTTTTTCCAGCACCATTTGTTAAAGAGGCTATCTTTCTTCCAGTAAACATATTTGGCCCCATGGTTGAAGGTAAAGTGGCTCAGAATGTTTATGGTAGCTTCTGCATCTTCTACCCTATTCCACTAATCCTTAGGTCTATTTTTTTTTCCAAAACCATACTGATTTTATCACAGTAGCTTTAGAGTATAATTTCAAGTCAGAAATTGTAGTGCCTTTGGCCCTGTCATTGTTGCTCAGGATTGCCTTTGCAATTCTTAGTCTTTTCTGGTTCCAAATAAATTTGAGGAATGATTTCTCTAGCTGTGAGGTATGTTGTTTGAATTTTGTTAGGGAATGCATTAAATCTGTATAAAAATTTTGGGAGTGTAGCCATCTTCACGATGATGGTTCTTCCTATCCAGAAGCAGGGAATATCATTCCATTTTCTGAAATCCTTTACTATCTGTTTTTTGAGAGCACTGTAATTTCTATTGAATATCTTTGACTTCTTTAGCTAGGTTAATTCACAAGTACTTCATTTGTCATGTTGCTATTGTGAAAGGTATTATTTCTCTAATTTCCCTCTCAGTGTGCTTGTTATCTGTGTAGAGAAATATTATTGAATTTTTCTATCTTAACTTTGTATCCTGCTCTGCTACTGAATTGTTTACTAATTCTAGTAGCTTTTTGGAGTTTTTTGGGTCTTCCAAGTAGAGTATTATTTTATTTGCAAATAAAGATTGTTTAATTTCTTCTTTATATATTCTTATTGCTTTTAATTTTCCCTCTTGCCTAATGACTTTAGCTAATAATTCCAGAACTATGTTGAATGGGGGGGTGATAGTGTTTCCCCATTTAGAATTATATTAGCCATTCCATTGTCATAGATGGCTTTTATCAAATTGAAGTAGAGTACTTCTATTCCAATTTCTGTAGGACTTTCAGCATGAATGAGTTTTGGACTTTGTCAATAGTCTTTTCTGCATCAATTGAGATGATCATGTGGGTTTTAGATTTCACTCTATTGGTATAGTGTATTACATTTACAAATTTTCAAATATTGAACGAGCCTTGCATTCTTGGGATGAATCCTACCTAGTGATGGTGTATGATCTTCTTGATGTTTTGCTTTATTCTATTCACTAGTATTTTAATGCGGATTTTTGCATCTATGTTCATGAGGGTGATGGGCCTGTAGTTCTCTGCTTTGGTGTGTCTTTCCCTGGTTTTAGTATCCGTATTAATACTTGCCTCTAGGAATGATTTTGGGAGAAATGTTTCCTTTTCAATTTCATTGAAGAGTTTGAGGAGTGTAGGGATTATATCTTCTGTAAAATTCTTGAAGAATTCAGCTGTGAGTCCATCAGGACCTGGAATTTTCTTTGTTGGCATTCGTTTTACTACATTCCATATTTCATTGGTTATTATTGGATTATTGAGAGTTGTTATATCTTCTTGATTCAGTTTTTGTAAGTTGTACCTTTCTAGGAATCTGTGTCTTCTATTCTGTTCACGTAAAGATTCTCAAAGTGGCTATTGATAATCTTCTGAATTTCCACTGGGTCCATGGTGTTTACACCCTTTCCATTCCTTATTGCTTGTATTTAATTTTTTTCTGTCCTCTTTTTGATGTAGTTATCTAGGGCTTATCAATTTTAGTCTTTCAAAGCACCAGCTTTATGTTTTGTTAATTCTGTGAACTATTTTCTTCATCTCAATTGAATTAATTTATGCTCTAATCTTTAAAATTTCTTCCCATCTTTGGGCTTTGGGTTTGGTTTGCTCTTCATTTTCTACATATTGGAGGTGCAGCATTAAGGTCTTTATTTGTTCCCATTGTGTTTTCCTAATGTCTGAATTCACAGGTATGAATTTCCCTCTGAGAACTGCTTTAATCACATCCCATAAATTCTGATATGATGTGCTTGAATTTTCATTGAACTGTACATACTGTTAAATTTCTTGTGTAATTTAATCTGTGACCCATTGATTGCTGAGTAGTATGTTGTTTAATTGCCCTATATTTAAGAGGATTTTCTGATTTCTTTTGTCATTTATTTCTAGTTTCATTGCACTTTGGTCAGATAATATGCATGGGATAATTTCTGTTTACTTATATATACTTAACCATGACCTATGGACTCGTATGTTGTCTATTTTAGAAAATGTCCCACGTGCCACTGAAAAGAATGTGTATTCAGCTCTTCTTGGGTGGCACACTCTGTATAGGACTAGTAAGTCCATTTGTTCAAAACTCTTGTTCAGTTCTGCTATTTCTTTGCTATTTTTTCCCTGATTGTCCTATCTTTTTGGGATAAGGCAGTGTTTAGTTCTCCTGTTAAGAGTGTGGTATTACATATTAGATTTTTCATATCCATTAAGGTTTGTCTCCCTTGTGTGGTGCATACATATTTATGAGTGTTACCTCTTCTTATTGGATTATTTCCTTAACCAGTGTGTAGTAGCCTTCTTTATTTCTTTTGATCATTTTTGGTTTAAAGTTGCGACTGTCTGAGGTGAGGATTGCTATGCCTGCTTTTCTGATGTGCTGGGGGTGTTATGCTTTTTTCCACACTTTGAATTTCAGCCCATGAATTTCTTTATGAGTTAAGTTTGTTTCTTTTATACAGCATAGTGTTGGACTTTGCTTCCTAATCCACTGTGTCCATCTATTCCTTTTAATTGATGAATTGAGTCCATTTATATTCATGCTGATAGTTGAGATGTGTTGATTTATGAGTGACACATTATTTGCTTTCTGTTGTTTGTCCTTTTTTCTCCTGCTTAATTATTTGCCCTCGTTGCTGGTTTCTTTCTGTTTTCATTCATGGATTTCTGGTCATTTTGATCCCTCTCTAAAACACCTTTTATTAGTCTGTGTAGGGTTGGCTTTGTCATCATGAAACTCTTTAGCTGTTCTTTGTCATGGATGTTTTTCACTTTTCCATTAAACTTGAAATAGAGTTTTGCAGGATATAGTAGTCTGGGATGTAATTTGTTTTCATAGAATATGTTAAGTACTCTGTTTCACACTCTTCGTGCCTTCATGTTTTCTAAAGGTAGGTCTGCCATTATTCTGATGGGTTTTTCTTTAAATGTGATGTTTATTTTTTATTGCAGCTTTTAGTATATTGTTCTTGTGCTGGGTATCTGAGATCTTGACTCTTACATGTCTGCTTTGTTTTTAATTTGGTTTATGTTATTTGGTGCTGTGTATGCTTTGATTAACTGAATGTCAGATTGTTTCCCTATATTTGAGAGGTTTTCTGCTATTATTCCTATCCATATTCCTTTTATATCATTTGTCTTGACTCTATTCTCATTGATGCCTGTTAGTTTCACGTTGTTCATCTTTGCATCATCTTGCAGATGATGAATTATCTTTTTCTGTATCCACGTTGTTTTTAAGAGATATTTTCTTACTAGCTGCAATGATGTCTTCAATATCTGAAACTCTATCTTCACTTTCATTCAAACAGTTTTTACATGCTTGTGATTGAGATTTTGAGTTCCTCTTTATCTCTTTGACTCCGCTTCATCCAATCTATTTCTTTCCTATATTGCTCACTGAAGGCTTCTATCATTTTTCTATATTCCTCTAATTTTTATGAGTGTCTTCTTGAGAAGCATTTATTAATTCTTTCTTTATTACTTATATTTTCTTTTTTTACTTTAGTTATTATTTCTGATCTGATTTCCTCTATATGTTTCAGTAGTTAACTCTTTACTTCAGGTGCTATTAATTCAGAGATTTATTTTCTTACTCCAGAGATTATTTTTATCTGATATCCTCTATGAATTTCTGAAGTTGTTTCTTTACTTCAGACTCTAGTAAAATTCAGACATTTCAGCTGTGTGATTCCCAATTTCTTCTGTGCTAGTGTCTCCCACATTTATTTGGGGTAACCTCTTGGCCTGAAATTGCATTTTGCTCCTTCTCTTTTTTTGTTTTTGGATAGCAGTGTCCTCTGTCCTTTGCTATAGATATCTGGTACAGTTGTAACCTTAGGACCTGCCAAAACTCTTATCCAAGAGCTTATATGGTTAAGCCAGCTTTAATTTTGTATTTGCAGAACTACAATTAGGCACACTGATAGTGGGTAGTGATATTTAGCAATTGACAAACTTTTGTAGCTAAAGGGTTTGTATTTTAGACAGTAAGAGCAAACTTATGTCTCTGCAGCTAAACAGATATTAAATTGGGAATTTATATTTAAGTTAGCTCTCCTAAATTCTAATAACCCCATTCATGAATCTGTTGTCTTCCAGGCAGAAATAATATCATTTTCCCTTTTACCTGTTGCCCCCTTTGTAGTTCAAGTCTAAAAAAGAGAGGACACTCACATAGATCTGGGTCCAGCAAAGTGTCTCAGCTCACCGGGTCTGGATCTATCAACTTTGAACTTGTCCAGATGTGCCTGGCTTTGCTTTGGCTGCTGCAATCAGCCTTTTCATGATGCAGCTCCTAGTGTTGAAAACACTGTGCCCCTCTGGCAAGATGTTCAGCTTGTGAATTAGCTGAGTGGGTCTGGCTTCTAGCCTCTCTGTAGGGAGTTCTGCTGCAAGGTTCCACAGGAGGCCTGGCGCAGGGTCTGGGGACTGGCTGGGGAGGATTTTTGGGGGGTGATGAGTAGGTGGAAGTTCCCACACTCATGCCATCCTGACGTCCGGCTTGAGAGTGGTCTTGGGTGTACCACGCAAGTGGATGGACCCATATACAGACACACACACACACACACACACACACACACACACACACACACTGGGCCTGGGGTTTGGCTGGGCAGGGACCTTGTGCACAATAATCAGGTGGCTGGTCCCACACTCACGCTGGCTCTGCTGTTACTTCTGCCCATACTCTTTTTATGTCGATTATGTTGCCTACTTTTTCCTTAGTGATGCCTATTAGTCTTACCTTCATCTTTGCCTCAACTTGCAGCTGTTGAATTATTATTTCCTGTATCCTAGTTGTTTTTTGGTTTGTTTGTTTGTTTTGTTTTGTTTTATCCTAAGGGATCCTTCCTTAACTTTTTGCTAGCTACAATGGTGTCTTCAATATCTGAAAGTCTACCTTCACTTTCATTCAAATGGTTTTATCACCTTTTAATTACTTGTGTACCTCTGTGAATCTGTTTCATGAATTCTACTTCTTTCTTATATTGCTCATTCAAGGTTTCCATCATTTCTCTATTCTCATTATTTTCTTTTTGAGTCAGGGACTCCCTGTGCAGTTCAGGCTAGTGAGTTGAGCTCACTTTGTAGCCCGGGCAGGCCTCAAACTCATGGCAATCCTTCTGCCTCAGCCTGTTGAGTACTGGCTTTACAGGTTGCAACATCATGCTTCTTTCCTGCGGCCAGCTTGGGGCACCTGGCGTTCTGGGGCCTGGCACAACCTGCAGCACTGGGGATCAAACTCAGGTCCTGGAACTTGATAGGAAGACATTTCCTCAACCAAACTATCTCCCCAGATTTATTCTCTATTTTGTTCACAAGTATCTTCTTTAGAAATGCTTAGTAATTCATTCATCATAGTTATCATTTCTTTTTTTTTACATGTAATATTATTTTTGATCTAATTTCCTCTTTACTCTTCTGTATTTGGTTCTTTACTTCAGTTGCTATTTTTTCAGAGATTTCAAGTGTTTGGCTTCCAACTTCCACACTGATGTCTCCTGGTTTTGTTTTGGGTGGACTTGGGGCAAGAGAATGCATTTTGCTCCTACAAAAAATACTAAAACTAAAATCATTAAAAATCTTGAGTGAAAGAAAAACTTTGTTACTGCATGAGTGGTTTCTTGCCATGATCAACAGTCTCGGAATCCTGACATAATTTTCGGCTCCTAGCTTAGGACCTGCTGGATCTTTGATGTGTCCTCCTTGCATTCTCCATCCACCCAGTTTATGGTTAGTCTGCTGGTTAAGGCACATCTTTGTTCTTTGTGGAGATAGATATCACCATTACCCTGTGTTGAGTTGCTGTGGGCTGTTGATCTTCCTGCTGACAGCCTTTGAGACTTATTGTTTCCTTCCTTCCCCAGGGGTTGTTTTCCTTTGGGATCTGGACCCTTGGTTAGTCTTTCTCTCTGCTACTATTTTATGCTACCCCACGAGTGGGCCCCAGCTTCTCTGCTGTTGGTCAACTGTCTCCTCTGGGGGCAGGGAGCCAGCTCTCCAGAACTAGTGGGCTCTGTCTTGTGGGATCAGAGCGCTGTTCCTATCTCTCTCCCTCCTATGGGATGGGGCAGTGAACTAAAGAATCTGGCAAAAAAAATTTTCAAGGCAGTCAAAAATTGAGGTGGTTTCATGGCTATTGGGGGATTCTAGTCCATTTATGTTGTGATTTAAGAGCAAAGAGCCCAGCAGGATGATTCAAAACACTGTGAGCTTGGTCAAAAAAACTCTCCAGTAAAGCTGTGGAGTGTAAATATGGAGTTGAGGAAATACCAATTACTGAGAAGGAACAAGAGAATAGAAAAGATAGCTTGAGCTGGGGAGATAGCTCAAGGCTTAAACACCTGCCTGGCAAGTACGAGGTCCTCAGTTTGAACCCTGATACCAAAAAAGAAAAACAAAGAAAAGATAGTGTGAGGGTATAACCATAAGCAACAATTCTCTACCCTTTTTACCTCAAAATAGCAAAAGTGAAAGACTGCTTTGCAGAGAAAGCCAAAAAGACATACTCTAGAATGGAAGTGGAACAGAAAATTTGTTCTTCAGTATGAAATTAAAAATGCTCATAAATCCAGGCACTTGACCCCTACCATCAAGAGAAAAGAAATCCTGGCTATTCTTCCAGCTGGCAACAGACTTGGCATCACTCACATGGTGGTGTGATGTAGGAAACAAGAGTTCTGAGATTCAGAAGGCTTCCACCAAGAATTCAGGTGACCTGGGAGGCCAGGCAGTGTGCCCCTATGAGAGCAGTGTGTGACGATGTGGAGTGAGAGGCCTTAAGTGCATTGGGGACCACAGGAGTTATTATTTGTGTCTAGTTGACCCCTGAATCCTTGTGAAGCCAGGGGGTGGGCTTTTAGCATTTGTGATTTATCTACGGTAAAAAGCTGGGATTATGATTGTGAGTGATACATCCTCCTGGCATGGGTAGCTTACGTATCATATAAGTGAGGGGAAAAGTCTTGCTTTTGCATCCTCCTTTTGTGCTCTTATTGCTTTTCCTGATTTCTGAAACCATAAACTGCTGCCCTCTGCCATTTCACCATGCCTTGGAGCCAGCTGAATATGGGGAGAAACCTTCACTAACTGTGAGCTAAATAATTTTTTCTTTCAATAATTTTGGGTGTTAGGCATTTTTATCTGAGAAAAGTAACTAAGATACAATGAGATGTTTAGCCATTTTTGTCTGATTTATAATAATATTATGATATTTTCATTCAGTAGGAACACAGTGTTGCTCAATTTCCTGGTCTTTGAAGTACAGACAATAATATTACTCATAGAGCAGATGTGAGCCTTAAAAGTTGTCAGTATATACAAATTAATAGTAACTGACACAGAGTATTCACTCTGGTAAGTCTGTCATTCTTAGTAATAATATTATTAGTATGTTTGTGCTGAACAAATTTGATAATTGAGAATAATGTTACAAGGATGCTGCTCCTGGAATTTCAATCTATGGATGCACTTAATATAGCTTCCAAAAGATAAGCAAGTAACTCTTGAAAAATAATTTAGAAGTAAAACTTAACCTAGCTATGATCAGTTCTCTTGAGTGAAACTTGTGCTCTAGGATGTGTTACAACAACAGGTTATACATAGATTTTTAAAATTTGTATTAGAAGTAGTGTAAAAGACATTTTATGAAAGAGATAGACTTTTATTTTGAATTTGTTTTAACAACCCAGCTGCAAATATACACAACTTTGAAAGCATATATTTTTAGCACATATAAGTCTACAACTTTGCATTAAATTTAATTGCAGCACTCTTCACATTCAAAATTAATAAATATGTATATTTACGTGTTTAAAACTAGGATGAATATTGGTGTGATTTGTGTGGCTATTTCAGATTATTCATTGACACATTGACAGATCAGTTTGAAGCAAAGTCCTTGAAATCTAGAAGCACAAATTACCTCTCTAATATTTATAGATCTCCAATTTCCGGAAAAGATTATAATTGTAGGTTTGTTTGTGTAGATGCATATATTTTAAATTTTAAGTGAGTATAATTCATTATTATATTTTTAAAGTACCAAAATGTTATTCCTTGTTATGTAATTCAGAATACAGTCTTCAGAAGTCAACTAGAAATAAAACAAAATGAATTAGCCTTTTCTAGAGTCTATAATTAAAATTATGCGCTCATGTTTCTCTTAATTTACTTTTGATTGTAATAAAGTATGTATCCTAATAGAATTATAAATGCTTAATTTACAAGTAATTGAAATGCTGAGAAAAGAAGGATAAAATAGATGTTTAAAACTTTTGGTCATCATTTGAGTGATCACAGGCAAGGTTAATTTCCTCTTTTCTTCTTGAGTCCCTCTACTTGGAATGAAGAAATTTAAGGATGATTGCATATCTTGTGATATGTACTGTGGGAATAAAAAGACTGAGCAAATGGCTCAACAAGTGCATTTTATATTTCTCTTTTAAAAAAGGTTTTTTTAAAAACTCCTTGATTGTTTCTAATAGCAGGAAGAAATCCTACGTGTGTTGCAGTGGTTGAGGCCAATGTACTGCAATCCCTCCTTCAGCAATGCAGAGGCAAGAAAGGGTAGGCTATAATTATACTCGGCATGGTGACTTGGCTTTTCTGGTGTCACCATCAAAAGTAAAACAAGACAGAATCATACGTTTCATGGTAGTTAAAGTTAGTCTTTATCTAAATAAAATTGCTAGCAATTTTTATTATAGCACTTTTAATCCAAATTAATCAACATTTTTGTAATATTCAAAGTTAACCTATTCTTATTCAGTCCCAAAGCAATGAAATCTGATCAGAAAACTCAATTGTTATTCTACTAATATTTTTATTTGCATCATTTTCATGAAAGCCAACGTTCGATTTTACATGTGAAGGAAAATCTAATTGATTTTCTATCATTCTTCATACATTTATGAAACCTAGTACATTTACTACATAGGGATGTCATTATAGACAAATTTATAAGTAAGAAGTTCCAAACTCAAGTTAGAAATAATTGTTTGTAGCTTCTTAGAAAGTTAAGTGTGCCCAGGGATGACCAGCTCTTGACTCCCTCCTGTCCCTCTCTAGCTTTATTTCTCTCAATAAATATATTCTGCTCATAAAAAAAGAAACTTAATTGTCCTAAATGCCTCACTGGAAAAAGGAAACTGTCTAGGTAAGAAGGCAAACTATCCTAATCCCAACAGGGTCAGATGAGGTCAGGGGATTACAAGAGCTAGATTAGACTGTGTATAACAATAAAGCCCCAGCTCAAAAAATGAAGAAAAACTAACAGAAATGCTGCTGTCTTTTTAAGACAAAGAATCCCTGTTACTAAATGTTTCATCACCAAGAATTACTACAATCAGAAACTGTGTAAAACATGTTGTTGCATTTTTAGCTCCATCTATATATAGAAAGTGTAAATGCTAAAGGTTTATTTCCTAAGGAATTTAACCTGTGATATGCCCTGTGTATAATGGATAGCATCATTTTTCAAAAATGCAAGTAAACACTTTAAGTGAAAAAAGTCAGTCTTTCTCATTTTGTTTTCTCAGATGGTGTCTCAAAGAGCTAATTTTTTTCCTTCTAAATGCTCTTGCTTTTTAGTTGGGAAATATGTGTTTAAGATGGTAAAACAGTAAGGAAGTTAAAGCAGAAAAAAGCTAGTCATAGTTACAGGGGATGCTTTAGGGTTTGTCAACCATACTCCCACAGAACATTCCTTCGAAATAAAAGTCACAAGGTACATAATGGTTTATTTGACAGAAATTTCTTCTCAAGGAATTCAACAATATAAAAATTTGCAAAAGCCCATAATCAGTGGAAAGGACTACATTTGGAAATAAAACGAAACTCTCTCAAATTCAGACTCTGTCACATTGTAGAACTTGGCAAAATTTTAAGCTCTCAAACCAGAATTTTAAACTTCAGATTTAAACTGTATATATTTTGCGAAAGTAGGTATGACAATGAAATAAAATGTGTTTAAAAATATTAAGCACAATGAACCTCAGTTACCTAATATTATTTTCATGTTGAATTCATGAATAAATATAATTATGACTGAAATCATAATATCTATGATGCTGTTATAAAGATGAAATAACCATTAATAGAAAATCTATATATGTGACAAGAGAGACTTTTGTGTTCCTTACTTAAGGAATGTCTTTTTTTTTTCACAATTGTATACTTCTACAAGTTTGTGGAAGTGCATATTCATTAAGGATGTGTTTGAATATCTATCTCTGGGTACCTGAGTGCATAATCAAAAGAATACAAGAGGAATTATAGTCAATATGAATGAAATTGTACAAATATTTGTAAGCTTGTTTTCCATATGTAATTATAGTTTCAGTTTTTCTGTAAGACCTGGATTTTAAAAAAAGAACAAAATGGAGATGGGTATGGTGGAATTTGACTGTAATCCCCACACTCAAGAGGCTGAGGTTGAAGGATCACGGGGAGTTTCAGGCCCTCCTGAACTACCAAGAGAGAGCAAGGCAAGCCTGAGCTTCTTCCCTGTCTCCAAAAGACAAAAAAAAAAAAAAAAAAAAGAAAGAAAAAAAGAAAAAAAGAAAAGAAAAAGAAAAAATGGAAGAATGCACATTATTATTGATTATCAAAAAATTAGCACTTCACAAGTGTTCATTATAGGTCAAAAATGACTGATTTGGGGGCCCACTTATAGCTCAGTGGTATAAGCACCTACCTGGAAAGCACAAAGTCCTGAGTTTGATGCCCAGTATGAAAAAAGATGATTTGAACTTAGAATATCAGTCTAATTTTTTTATTATTATTAGTCTACACAAAATTATGAAAACAAAATTACCTTTGTTCCAACATTTATTTTTGGCTGTTAATTAAACTTTAACATTATACACTCCCTATGCAAATTATTGCCCTGTGGCCTATTTTAAATTTAAAATAATAATTACATTAATAAATAATAAATGTAAACGGGCTTTTGGCTTCATTTTGATACTAAAGTAAGCAAGGGATTAAATACACATTGGGGTCCTTTAACGTTATAATGGATCTGAAGAAATTCTTTTTTTTTTGGCTTTTCCAAAATTTAAAAAAAAATTATTTACATGTAATAATTTTACATATTTGTGAAGTACCTCGTTATATTCCAATACATGTATACAATATGTAGAGCACACTGGACTGGTGACTACATGTTATAATAATAACCTAATATGCATTTTAGTAATAGCTGGAAGAGAAGGGCTCAAAGAGGCAGAGATAGAAAAGTTAATCATATGAAAGTAGGTCCATAAGGCAGATGGAAGATGCAGATGTAAGCTACAGCAGTCTGCAAAAGGAACTCCTGGTCAGTGTAAGCCGCACACTCCATCACCCAACACCTGACCCTGACACTTTTCCTCCATCTGCTCCTATCCCAGGCATCCTTGCAGACTCCAAAAGGCCTTGCCAGCTCCGCTCCCATGGTTACTCCATACATAGCGGAGTGGGGCATAATCAGAGCTTTTTCATCCATTCTTGTGTCTTACCAGGTGCCCCTGCTCGAGATGTTTGACTAAAAAGTCAACAACAACATTCTCTCCCGTTGTGTGTATGACTATGGTGCCACAGAGGATGAAAAGTTACTTGGAGCTGAAGTTCAGGTTAACCACCTCACAGTTAACCCAGAGCATCACTCAGGTGGCATGTTTGTTAACATAGTGACAACGTGGAATACTGCTCAAGAAGGTGTCATTTCAGCAAGTTGATTTTTGCATTGAATAAATTTGATAAAATTGTCATTTTATATTTCCTGTTTACTATCATATAAAAATTAATGAAAAGCATGTGATTTGGGGTCATCTTGCATTTAATTAATTAGACTGGTGAGTGAGTAAACTCCCCCGAGGGTCTGCTTCACCCAGTATGAGGAACACAATGATGGGAAGAAACATCTCTAAGAATAACGGTTTCTAATTTTGCCTGGTGTTGCTATGCAGATCTGCCCTGACTTTTAACCTTGCATTCCAGGAGTTGCAAGGAGTTCCTTCATCTTCTTACTCATTCAGTCACTCCTTTCGTTAGAATCTCTCCATTCTACCACTGAAGAATTTCACATCCCACCCGCTGTCCTAAGAAGTTGGCCACCAAGAACACTTTGCCAATATTCAGTAGTTGAAAAACATTCTTCTCACTTGAGTTTGCCTCTCCTTAATAACTTGGAAGAAAGGGACCTGGTATCCTCATTCTCACATTGAAAGAGGAGAGAGTGGGTTCAGAGACCCTGCTGATCATTCTGCCCATTCCTCTCACTCTTCATTTTGTAGCTTTTGGCACTCTTGTGGCCCAAGAGGTGGTATGACTGGATTGCCTTGTTCTTTCCCTGGCCGTATATTTTAAAGTTGTCATCTCTATTCCCAGCCTACCACATACTCCCTCCCAGCCTTATTTCTCCCATCATATATGCTCTACCCCACATGAATAACAAATAAACAAAAGCTACCAGTACCTATATTTTCTCCATAGCCCATTCTCTAAATCAATTCCCTTCCTTTCATAACTCAATTTATTTTTCATGACTTATGCCCAACATTAGTTTCCCAGTCATCCCACCAGTTACCATGTCTCTGGTTCAAAACTCCCAGAAAAGATTTCAAATCATAGACATGGAGAAATTCTTATTGTCTGGTCTTTCCATTTTACTACTTACTGACTAGATAGGTTTAAATACTTAAATAGTTGTCACTGCCGCTCTTCTACAGTTGCCAGCGGTATACAGTGGAGCAAAATGATGTACAGGTAGAACCTGAAGAGCAGTAGCTTACACTATCCATCCGATGGGTGTGGCAGCCTTTATGATGCAGGCTTACGTAATTTCCTTCTATGATGTCATTCAATGAATTAATTTGATAACGCTGAAATTTTTAGAACGTCTTCTCATTAAGGGCAGGTCATAGAGCTCCACGGATGAAAGCACCTGCAAGCAGGCTCAAGGACTGGGGTTTGGAACCTAAGCCTGCTGTGACAGCCCTGTCCCCGGAGCACGCTGAGACAGCAATTGAGACTGGGTGTGGTGGCACACACTGTACTCCCAGCTCTTGGGAGGCTGTAAACAGGGGAATCAGTATGAGTCTGATCTAGTGGTGAGACCCTGAACACCCTGTAGACCCTTCCCTAAAATACAACAACAACAACAACAAAATAATAAATAATGAAAGAACGTCTTCTCATTAAGAGATTCATGACTGTACTGCTCTTACATGACAGGTGATTATTTTCCTTGTGGGACACATTTGCAATGCTGGGGTATAATTTGTATCAGAGACAGCTTAAGGGAGGATATCAATGCTGCTTCTGTGGTGAAAACCCATAGGAATAATTCTGGAAGTCATAGGCAAGAAAGTACGTATGATAATGTATGAAGAAGCATGTCTTGATTTTTGCTTTGTAATTTTACAAGTAATCCTGTTGCCTTTTCATCATGGCCAATACCATGAATTACATGTTTGCATGTTTGAGGTCTGAAATTTTAAATACTTATAATGGCACAAATACATAGCAATAAGTTTTTCATATGATAGAAAGCATTTTTCGTGCATAGAATCCTTGGTTTCTTTTTATTAGTTCAATGGCCTGAAAGAAAACATGAAAGAAAAATTACATTGTGAAGATCCACATCATGACAAAAACGTAAAAGCAAAACAAAGCGAGAGGAGGGCAATATTTTAGTTATTTCACAACAGAATATAATAGAATAAGGAGGGGGGCCTGCCCCTTATCTCAGTTCTGTAAGTGGCTGCTTCAACAAAGCAGTCAGGCTCAGGTTGCTGTGGTTCCATCCCCACAATTCAAGCGAGCCAATCATGCCCTTAAGGCATTCAGAGCCAAAAAAACAAACAAACAAACAAACAAACAAAAACTCTTCTGCCTTTGGGGCCTGGGAGATGGCTCAGTGGAATAAGTACTTCCCTGGCAAGAGCAAGGGCCTGAGTTCAATCTCTGGTTCCACCAAAAAAAAAAAAAAAAATAGAATAAGGAATAAATGAATCTCTTTATTTGGGCCATCTTACAAAAAAAAATAAAAGCTGCAGAAATCTTGACAGAAATACATGACAAATATATTAAATGTTAATAATTATATAACAATTTTGATTTGCTTTGTTGTAATTGTTATCAAAACTAAAGATTGTGTGACAAGAAAAAGTATGAAAAAATAAGACATCTTGCTTACTTTTCTGTCATTGCTTAGACAAAATGCCTGATGCTAGAATTAAGGAAACAAAGGGTTACTTAGCTCATAGTTTGTGGAAGTGTCCACCAACACTTAGCTGGCTCTAGGCAGAGTGAAACATGGCAAAAGAGCACTGTTCATGGCAGTGAGAAACAGCAAAGACCACAAGAACCCAAAGGAGGAGCAGCAGGAGTAAGCCTCTTCTTTATATTGTATACAGGCTACCCGATCCAGGGCGGGTGTAGCATTTTTACGCATAATCCTAGCATTGGTCCAGGAGTCAATCCAAAACTCTAGAAGCCTGCCCCATGACTGTATGTGATTTAGGGTATGTCTAGACACAAACCATAACATTGGAGTACTAATTAAAAGAGCAAAATCAACTTCACCCTGTATGAGAAGGCATTTTTTAAACTTTCATTCAAATTTACTTTCTTCCCAGAAAATAATACATAGTTTCTTTACAAACAGTAACACCATAATAGTTGCCCAGTACTTAAAAAATAAGTCTGCCTTTTCATCCCTTCAGCCTATTTTGAGTAAAATTTCCATATCAATTCCTTTAAAATGTGCACTGAGTCCAGCCTTGCTTCCACTGCTGAGCTTTCAGGCGCTACCACGGCATTCAGCATGAACCATGCTCCTGACAGGAGTCTACAAGCCTAGGCATTTCTTTGATACACTGATAGCTTTCTGACTTCATCTCATACTCTTACTGTTTGCTCTCCATAGAGCACATCAAAGGTTCTTTGTTCACCATGGAACGTGAAATGCATATTCATTGTTCCCTCTAAGCATCTTGATGTGTCATTAGTAAAATACTCTCTTAACAAACACACGCAATAGAATTCAGTACACAGCGCACACAGAAATGCAGGCATTCGCCGTGCTCATGTTTGCTGCCGCATAATAACTTCTGTCCATTGCGCTTCTTCACACTGGGTTCGCCAGGTGAAAAGTGCCGATTTTTACCTTCACTGGAGTCCACGAATGAAGTATGCCTGAGGGCAAGGGCTTCAGCTATTTTGTTAATCTAAGGTCCTAAGTATTTTCTAACTAGCTGAACCATATGAAGTGAACCATCTTCTCCTAACCTTATTTAATTTTAATGTCACAGCATGTCCACATAGATCATACTTTGGGCTGCATTTTATTGGGGAAAAAGCTGAAGTTTATTAAAACTATGTACATTCCCCCAATTTTCCTTTCTTATAACTGGTAACTTGAGATTTGTGGCTACTTAAAATGAACACACAGCTTGATGGAGTAGCCTCTGTATCTTCTGTATTGTATTTTGAGATTTTTAATCAGCACATAGTTCATAGAACATTTTATGTATTTTTTCAGTGTTATTTATTTATTTATTTGCCACAG
>NDGN011496770.1:4762-16144 GCA_002564285.1 Tympanoctomys barrerae
TAGCTCAGTAGAATAAGTGCTTGCCTGGCAAGTGCAGGGTCCTGAGTTCAATCCCCCATACTGCAAAAAAGGAAAAAAAAAAAAGAAAGAAAGAAAATTATCAGAAGAAGATAGAGAAATTAATAAACTTAGAAGTAGAGCTATAGTAGTATTTGTTTCTAAAGGACAAAAGAAGAACAGAAACAACCCAAAAAGTGCTAGCACCTCCATATTTGTATGCAAACAAATTATATCTTTTGAAGAGAGTTTATAAAAATGATACAGTGACTAAATAAAACAATAAACAGTGGCCAGGTGTAGTGGTGCATGCCTGTAATCCTAGCACTTGGGAAGCTGAAGCAGGAGAAGTGCTGTGAGTTCAAGGCCAGGCCTGGGCTGCAAAGTGAGTTCAAGGACAACCTATACTACATAGTGAAACCTTGTCTCAAAAAGACAATTAAAAAAAAAAAAAGACAATTTTTTAAAAAAATTTCAGAAATTGAGTTTCTTTTTAAATTCCTTCAAGGTTTTACCTGTATTATGTTTCATAGGCTTGAGCACATTTTAACAATAAATGCTTGTTAAATTACCAAAAGAAGTGATTTATTATTTTTTAAGAGCCACTTTTCACTGTTGTAATGGGTGATCCATTGTGTCAACTTGAAAAGTTTAAAAGTTTAACTGAGTGAGCATGGGGCCAGGGTCCTCCCTTTGAAACCATCTGAAGCTTGTACAAGAAGAAGGCATGGAGGTAGTGTGAGGGCTACATCTGCCCTGAGGGTGGGGGGCAGCCTGGGTACAGCACAAAGGATAAGAGGTTTGCTTTCCCTTTCGTTCTTGTTGCTTTTTCTGTCACCTGCTGCCTTGAAGTATTGCCCTTCTGTCATGTCACCCTGCCTTGAAACCAGCTGACTGTGGATTGAAACCGAAAGGGAAAGTTAAATTTTAAATTGAAGCCTGCCTGGGATGCCTGCCAAGACCAAGTGACAGATCCAGCAGGCTTGTAACAGAACACTTGTCCACTTTTTATAATCTCAGATCTTTGCTGACTTTGAAACTGGTCGCCCTGTAACATAACTTCAAATTGAATGGGACACTTCTCCCATTGTGTTACTCATGCTGGCTTAACCAATCGCTTTGTGATGTAAATTAGGATATTGAAACCTTCTTAGCAACCAATGACGTCACCCAACTCTCCAATCATATGTTCCAAATCTGCCTAGGTGCCTCCCTGTTCACATTCCCTTTAAGAATCCTGAAATCCCACTAGGCAGGGCTTCTGCCCTTTAGGGGAGCCCCTAGTCAGAAGCCTGACAGGTGGTGTAATAAAATGCCTATTAAACCTTCTCAGTGTTGTTTTTTCTTGTGTTTGGTCTGTTTTCTGCAACAAAAAGCTCCATAAACTGTGAGCTAAATGAACCTTTCCTTCCTTAATTCTAGGCTTCAGGTATTTTGTCTCAGCAATCAGAGAAAAGTGACCGAGACACTTTACTTAATCTTGCTCTGCTGTTATTAATTTTTCTAAAGATAGATACAACGAATATGAAATGAATCTTCTTCATCCTTTTAATTATTTTTTAATGTATTTGTTTGTTGCAGGGTCTCACTATGCAGCTCACACTTATAGTAATCCTACGTTTTCAGCTTCCCCAGCGCTGGGATTACAGGCGTATGCCACTACGCCCAGACTCTGGCCAGCTCAGCCCGCCTTGGGGGCGGGGCTGGCATGGCATGTGGTGCCAGGAATCGAACCATGGTCCTTGGTCTTGCCTAAACTTGCCTAAGCAGGTACTTTATTCCACTGAGCTATCTTGTTGTCCTTCACCATCCTTTTGATTCAGATATTTTTTCAAAGTTTTAGTGAGATATAAATAACATTAGTAAGTTACATGTAAATATACAGATGATCATGTTCTCTTTGGATCAAGGCCATTTTGCTTATTTCAATTTATGTATCTTTCTTGCAACTGAATAAAAATAAAGAGAGCAAATATCCCTGTCTTATTCCTCATCTTAGAAGGAAAGCACTTAATAACTTGCCATTAAAAATGAGATAAGCTGAATTTTTCATAAATGTCTTTTATTATGTTAAGGAAATCTTTTACTCAAGTTTGCTGAGAGATTTTTTTTACTCAGGAATGGACACTGAACTTTCTCAAATGTACTTTCTTGATCTATTTAGAGGTTTTTTTTTTCTTTTTTTCCCCCTTTTTGGTTTAATATAGTAAATTGTATGAATTTAGAATATTAAGCCAAGTTTGCATTTCTGGAATAAGCCCCACTCAGAGTTAACAAATTATACAACTCAAAGTGCTAACTATCATTTAGAACTTTTCAACTGTGTATTAGGGATATTGGTCTGATAGTTTATTGTCTTATAATCTATTTGATTTAGGTATCAGGATAAAGCTGATATAGATTCGTTTTCTCTTCGTTCTTGAAAAGTATGTGGAGTTTCTTCTATGAACATTTAGTAGAGGTCATTAATAGAGTCATTCAGATCTGAATTTTGCTACTGGTGTTCCTTCAATAGATACAAGGTTTTCAAAATATCTGTGTGTGTGTGTGTGTGTGTGTGTGTGTGTTTGATAGTCTGTATTTTCTAAGGAATTTAATTTACCCTTGTTACCAAATTTCCCCTTTATATTATGTAATATCTATAGAAACTGTAGTGGAATCATTTCTCTCATTCCTGATGTTGGTAACTTACATTTCATGTCATCTTTTGATTCATCCCTCTGGCTACAAGTTGATCAATTTTACTGTTCTCAATGAGTCAGATTCCAGTTTTACTGGTTTTTCTTGTAATTTTTTTTTGCTGTTGTTGCAACTGTTTTTTTTTCCCCAATACTTAAAACTGAAGGCAGAGCATTCACATACAGCTGTACTTTATTTATTTATTTATTTATTTATTTATTTATTTATTTGAAACAGGGTCTAAGCTTCTCGATTGTCCAGGCTGGACTAAATCTGCTGGTTCTCCTGCCTCATTTTCCCACAAAGCTGAGACTAGAGATCCAGCTTCCACATCACTTTGCTGTTTTTTAAGTTATTTTTTTCTGTACTAACCCCTATTTCTTATGATTTCTTAAGGTGGTGGATGAGATTGTTAGCTTGAAAACTTTCTTCTTTCCAAACACAGGCATTTATTGAGGGCTGTGAACATTGTCCTAGTAATGCTTTAAGTAGCATCCCACAAAATCTGCTATGCTGTGTTTTTGTGATATACAAAGAGTTCTCAAAGTTCTGGTTCAATTTATCTTTTTGACCCATGAAGAGTTTCCAAATACATTATCTGGTCTCCTAAGAATTGGAGGTTTTCTAGAGATTTTTCTGCCTTAATTTCTCATTTACGTAATTACATATTGTAACCTCATTTTGATGCAAAATCCCTATGATTTGTATGATTTGAAATTTTTATTCAGTGAAACTCGCTTTGTAAATCTGAATAAGGTCTATCTCAGTAAATGTTCTGTGTGCATTTGAAAAGATGTATTTTTCTACTGTTTCTAGAACACTCAATAAATGTCAATTTGATCCAGTTAGCAAAGTGTTACTTCAATCTTGTGTACCTTCACTAACGGTCTTTTTATTTAATTAGTTTTGGAGAGAGGCATAAATATTTCTACGACTATATTTGTCAGCTTGTTATTGTATTTTTCAGTTTTTGCTTCATATACTTTCATTCTATGCTATGCTGCACTATGCCATGCTGTGCTGTGATACATGTCCATAATTGTCATGTGTTTTTTTCACCAAATGATCCCTTAATCATCATGAAATTTTACTGTTCTCCCCACTGATTTCCACAATAAGATTTTGTCCATCAAAAGAAATCACCAAGACAGTGAAAAGAAAACCCAGAGTGGAAAGCAATTTTAGCCAACTGTCACTCAAACAAAGGACTTCTATCTTGAACATCTAAAGAATTAAAAACAATCAGGCCTCCAGATTCAGAGACCCAATCCAAAAATGGGCATCTGAGATGAATACACACTTCTCAGAGGACCAAATACAAATGGAAAATGAATACATGATAAAATATTCAACAGCACCGGTCACTCGAGAAATACAAATTAAACAACACTGAAATTTCTTAAATTAGTTTCCCATGGTATATATTTTGCATTTTGCCACTGTATTTTATTGATATATTGAAATGTTTTTCTCCTATTATGTGTGTGAGTCTGAAGTGTCTGTGCTGATTATAGAAGTTAGACTACTTCTATTAAATGTGATTATTGATAGACTTAAATGAATTATTTTTTTAATTATTTGGAATTGTCCCATATCTATGGTTTCTCTTTATTTTTCTGCCTTCTTTTATGTCACTTTTCATTTTTTGTTTGTTTTTGTTTTTGTTTTTTCCCTGCAAGCTTTGTTTCCTCTGGTTACTTTTAAAATGTGAGCTATAAGCCATTTATTACGACTTTGTTTAGTTGCTTAATGACACATATGCGTCAAACTTACTGACCCTTCTTAAACCTATAGGTTGTTGTTGTTATTGTTGTTATTTTAAAGAGGAAAACAGTAGTACAGAAGTTCAAAACAAGATAAGAGGAGATTAACAATGGTTAATATATTTCATATCATTATCTTTGAAATAGTTACTCAGATTACAAGATAGAGGCATAATTTATCAAAGAATATAAACACAAACCATTTTTTTCAATAGACTAAGAGAGATCAGTGTATAACTATCTTATCTATCTTCTGTATATATAATGTATATGTATTTTCTCTTTTTTGTTTCTTCTTTCATCCATCCAAGTTCTTTCTTCTTGATCAGTTTCTTCTCCTTTCACAATATCTATTATAGATTTTGGGTTCTATTTACCTTCTTGGCTTCTAACATGAGAGAAGCAATATGATGTTTGTACATGTGAGACTGATTTATTTCACTTATGACTATGGTCTCTAGTTGTATCCATTTACCAATAAAAGGCTCAAGTTTGTCCTTCTTTATACCTAGGTAGCATTCCATTACATAAAAATACCACCTTTTTATCTAACACTCAGTAGCTTGGCATTTGGGTTGTTTTCTAGATTTAGCTCTTTATAAATTATGCTGCTATAACAGTGTCTGCACATACATTGCTATAGCATGATATTTTAATTATTCTGGGAAAATGCCCAAAAGTGGGAGAGGTGGGTCAAATATGACTTCTAACCCTTGTTTTCTGAGGAATCTCCCCACTAATTTCCACAATAAGTTTTGTCCATCAAAAGAAATCACCAAGACAGTGAAAAGAAAACCCAGTGGAAAGCAATTTTAGCCAACTGTCACTCAAACAAAGGACTTCTATCTTGAACATCTAAAGAATTAAAAACAATCAGGTCTCCAGATTCAGAGACCCAATCCAAAAATGGGCATCTGAGATGAATACAAACTTCTCAGAGGACCAAATACAAATGGAAAATGAATACATGATAAAATATTCAACAGCATTGGTCACTCGAGAAATACAAATTAAAACAACACTGAAATTCCATCTCACTACAAGAAGTATGGCTATCATAAAGAAATCAGGCAATAACAAATGCTGGTGTGGCTGTGGAGGAAAAGGAACCCTTCTCCACTGTTGGTAGGAGTATAGCCAGATCTATGGCTTTGAACTCTTTGTTGAATAATTGACAGCTTTAGAGTTTATACTGCGCTTATTTAACTTGTTACAACAATATTATTCTGCTTCACCTATTACATGTGAAATTTATATGTATACATCCGTTTCTTCCTGTTGATTTCTGTTTTTATCTTATAGTCTAGGATATATATTTTGTTATAGAAGTCAGTTATTGTAATTTTTAATATTAAGACAATGGTAGTTACAAATTATTATAGTCTTTAATTGGTGTCAATGCCTAGATTTCTTTCTGGCATTATTTTGATGATTAATCTTCTGGTGCATTTTTTTTGTTTCTATATTTTGGGGTGTGTGCGCGTTTCAAGATATCAGTTTTTAATTAAGAGATTTGTAGTATATGTAGGTAACAATCATCTTAGGAAGTGCATTCATGTGCATAATTCTTGATTCTTTTTATATTCCCTTTCTCTTTCCCTTTCCTCCTACCTCCTTTCCTCCTCTCCTAAACCCCTCCCCATCTTTTTATTCTTGTTCATATTATTAAACTTACCTCATATAATCTTTGCATTCATTAGGGTAATTAGGGTCCTGTACATGGGACATCTTTATCCCATTTAATTCCCCTTCTGATAACCAAGCCATCTTGGACCTCACCCCAATTATAGAGACCAATCCCCTTGTCTCTATCCATATTTTTTATTCTCTTAGTTTGTACTTTGGCCTCTTCAAATCAAAGATCTTATATGGCATTTAGTGTTGTCTGCTTTATTTCACTAAAAATTATATTTCCAGCAGTATCCTTTTTCTCCAAATGTCTCAAATTTGTCTTTCTTTGTAACAAAACAGTATTACACTATTTAGAAATACATGCTCTTTATCCAATCACCTGCTTAAGGATAGATAGCCAGCCCCCAAGGTTTAGATATAAATTGTGCTAACATCAGTATTGGTACACTTGTGTTATGGTATTATGACTCTTTAGCTCTCTGGGGAAGATACCTAGAAGCAAAGAGCTTGATCAAATGGAATTGCTGATTTTAGTTCTTTTAGGAGCTTCCATACTGATTTCCATAACAGCGGAACTAGTTTACATTCCCCCTAACAATTTGGGAGATTTCTCTTTTCACAGCAGTCAAGTCACCATTTTTTTTTTTTTTTATTTCTTGATGATTGCCAATCTTTCTGGAGGGAGACAGAATCTGGGCGGGAGACAGAATCTGGGCAGATGTGTTAGGTTAACTAATGGCCAACTTGTAAAGTCCAGCTGAACTGAATCAGTGTGGTTCTGGGCATGGAAGACCCATGTGAGGACAGTTGCCAACAGCATAGATGGAGAAATGGAGCGAGAACCAGAAGACGGTGTCCTGTTGATTCCCTGAAAGAAGCTTGTATGCTGGTTTTTCCAATATGAACTCAGCTGTTCTCATCCTCAGAGGAGCCCACGTCCTCACTGTCCCTGAGGATGACTGTGGTTCTCCTCGAGGGAACTCTCATTCTTACCTTGACAGCTGCTCCCTGACTCCAGTGCAGATCCCACAGCCTACCTTGCATAGATCCTTCATCCTGTGGTGCTCACTTTCTAGCTTCCACCCCTGGTCTTTGGGGCTTTCCAGTGTATTTGGCTTTTTGAGTGAACATTATTTTAAAAATCCTATAAATTATGTGTCCTATATTAAATCTACTCCCTTATAAGCCCTGACTACAGCAGGGATGTTGCTCATTTTGTCGTATGTCGGCCATCTGTATTTCTTCCTCTGAAAAGTATTTGTTCATTTCACTCGCTCCCCCACCCCCTTTCTTTTTCTTTTTCTCTTTCTTTTTTTGGGCGGAGGGACAGAATTCCACTATGTAGTTCAAGGCTGGCCTTGAATTCATTTTGTAGCCCAGGCTGGCCACGCACTCATGGCAATCCTCCTGCCTCAGCCTCCTTACTGCTGGGATTACAGGTGTGTGCCACCACGCCTGGTTCACTTGCCTATTTCTTCATTGGGTCTTTAATTTAGGTTGCCTAATATTTTTTGAGGTTTTATATATTCTAGATATTAATATTCTATCTTCAGGACATCTGGCAAAAATGTTGTCCAATTCTGTATGTGGTCTCTTCACAATAATAGTGAATTCCTTTGCTACACTGAAGCTTTTTAATTCCATGGAATCCCAGCTTTTGAGCCATGCCCTTACTTCTTGTGAGCTTTCAGGGTTCTTTTCTTTTTCTTTCTTTTTTTTTTTTTTTGATTGGGTTTTTTTTTAATGTATTTAGTACAGGGTCTATACGTTCTACAGGGTCTCACTACATAGATCAGACTCATAGTGATCCTCCTATTTTCAGCCTCCCAGGTGCTAGGATTACAGGTGCGCACCACCATGCCTAGTCTCAATCACTGTCTCAGCTTGCCCCTGGGGGCGGGGCCGGCAGAGTATGCCAGAAATCGAACCCCGGCCGCAGAGCTCTGTCTAAGCAGGCACTTTAGTAAGCTGAGCTATCTAGCTGGCCCTAAACTTGGAGCTTAAGAAATCCTTTCCTGAACCTTGATCAGCACTCTGGAAGTCTCACTTTTATGTTGAAATCTTTTGGGGGAATTTTCTGCTATGATTGCTGTAAATATATTAATAACTGCATTTGTGTTATCTTACAGCTTTTCTCCAACCAATTAGCCTTACGGTGGTCTTTTTAGTGTCATCTACCAGCTCCTGGATAGTCATTCCTTGTTTTGTTATTTTTTTGTTGATTCTCTGAATACTTCATAATTCACCATTTAATCCTCAATTTCAGACAGTCTGTCTTTACATTAGTCATTTGTGAAATTTATGAATTCTATGCAGGTTTTTGTTTCAGGTATTTCTATTTCATTGAGGATTCTGCATCTTTGGTGCATTTGTCATTCATGCTTTGAGCCAATTTAGTCAGTTCTTTCCATTTTTACTTATTTTTCCCACATCTACTTTGAGTGACACTTCCGTGATCTTTTGTTTCATTTCCTCTTGGAACTCACATACTATATTCTCTTCATCACCTCTGTAATCTTTCTGCAGAGTTCTGCTACCTGGTATTTACTTTCCTCTCCATTTATGCCCTTGATCTGCCTTAGGAAGGATAGAACTTGGGAAGGCCTTCTGTTGTCTTGCTTTCTCGCATACCTATGTGTGTATGTGTTCACTTTTTATTGTGTATGGCCCCTAGGAAACATACTGGCATAGTGAGCAAACCAATTGTCAGACATTAGTATGTTGGCTATAATATTATCTTTCACAGCATCAAAAGCATCAAATGTCAACTGGAGTTGGCAAACTCTAGAGGCCACTCGTGAACACACCCTAACCAGAACAAAGAGGACTATGACTTTAGTGAATACTGTTGTGTCACCTATATATTTGCCTATAGCACTTCCGACCACTGATTTCTGCCAGATGTACGTAGCAGTTGCAGAGCTCCAAGCCTGGCTTCTCACAATGGAATACAGACATTGTGGACTTCCTCGTCTGATCATGGGCCTTCCAGAGATCCTGATTTCATTCTCCTCTTTTCCAATCTTATCTCCCTAGAAACTGTCTCACCTGATCTCTGCAAAGGGTAACATTTAATCCCTGAAGTCAACTTTCTTCCTGGGTATTAGTATTTTCTTTGATCAAGTCAGTCTCTAGTTTGTCACCCCTATTGCCTTGTGCTATGGAGACGCTAGAGGGAAAAATGGCATTGGCTGGGGTGGGGTGCATGGGGAGCCCTGGATTCCTTTCTGGATTGATGCACAGATTCAGCACAGGTGGCAGGGGAAGGGGGGTAGGGTGATTGGTTTGTGTTGTCCATCTAAAGGTCTTTACTTCCTCTCAATTTTTATATGCATTAAAAATAAATTGCAAAAAGTCTGACCTGAGGCCAATAATGCTTTCTTTCTTAACAAATTTTATTTCTTTTTGTTTTTTTAAAATAATTTTATTGAGAAATAGCACTGAGACCTTTTCAAAACCGATTAGTAAGACAGTTTCAACAATTAATGCATTGCATATTGTTGTCTTTGTAGTGGTTATTCATAATACAAGATATAGACATGTTATTCTGTCCAAAGACTATTAGTATAAATCTTTCTTCTCATTGAATTAAGAAAAAGTAGCTGTATTTGCTTTTTTATTAGTATATTTTTGTGATACCTAGTAATTACATATGTTGTGGGAAATGCATATATTCTTAATCATTTTGGTCACCTTCCCACCTCACTGCCCTCTCTCTTTTTCTCTATCTCCAAATCTATCTCCCTGTTTCCAACCTCTTTCCTTTATTTTACTCTTTATTCATATATATTTTTATATAAGAGAAGCCATGTGATATTCAATCTTCTGTGTCTGATTTACTTCACTGAGCATTTCTGTCTTATGGAAAAAATAAAATTTCATAACAAAATGATATGCAAATAACATTAGTTAACATACTATGTATTGTTATCTTCAAAGCAGTTACTCAGAGTATAAGATATAGACATGAAACTTCTCCAAACAAGGTAACAAAAATGGAATTGACTGAGATCCCACCAACTAAAAATATGGGAAAAGATGAAAGCCATTTGTTCAAGCTTCTGTTGTAGAAATCATTTTTTTTAAATAGTGGGGATTGAACTTGGGACCTTGCACTTGTTAGGCAGGTACTTATGCCTCTGAGCTATATCTCCAGTCCTAGAAATTTTTTTTATTATTTAGAATATTATTAGACTATATTTACATTATTTGACCTCAGAGTAGATGATTTTCTACAGCTCGAGGACAAAGTGTCCAGAGTTCAAAATAATAGGAAATACAAATACATGTACACATAGGTAAGGTACTCTCAGCCTGCTGTGCAAATCATGTGGGAAATACTTTCATCACTTCCAGATATAATAATACCCATATTCTTAAGTCACTAAGCTTCTACTTTCTCAAAAATTATCCACTTAATGCAAAGATACAATTATATTTCTCTTGAAATGTAAGCCTTTAAATTTAGTTTTTTTAAATGTCACCCAAACAAATACTATTAATAATAATAATAGTATTAATAATGTGTGATCTTGAGCCCACATTAAGATAAAACAGAACTCAAAGAAGGATTAGTTGTGTGTGATCAGAGTTCCCCAAGTCCCTCAAGGTACATTTTTCTGATAGTTTTTATTATTTGAAGCAAACATACGTAAGTATCTCTAACAGAACTAAGCTATCTAAAAAAAAGAAAGAAAGAAAGAACTAGGCCATAGGAGAAAAAAATCATTTTCCATAGAAATGAATGGAGGAAGGATCTACATATGTGGATAATTATTCTTTAGTAACCTGCTGCATCATTCATGTTCCTTATGGGAAACAGAAGGCATGCTCAAAATATTTAAATGAAAGACTTAGTTAGGTGAAGGTTTTATTCATAAAAATGTTTGCAGTGTGATGATTTTAGCCCAAAACTTTTCACATTTGTAGACTTAAAGGAACAAAGAAGTGATCAGAGGTGGTAAAATCTGGACCAGGTGAAGATGTGTCACAACAATGGAACTGTGGCTTTAGAGTAATGTAGCATGGCCAGAATCATTCTGCTCATCAAGGAGGGGGAGAAGAGACCTCACCTTCTTTTCATTTCACATGTGTGTTAGGAAATAAAGTTTAATAATCATGCACAACACAGATGTAGTTTTTAAAAGGCAAATGCTAAGCCAGATAAATTATGTTGTTAATAATCTAGTTCCTAGCCCAAGAAGGACAAACAATGTTCAGAATGGACTCTCTGTGAAAGTGATATTGGGTATTGTGTGTGTGTGTGTGTGTGTGTGTGGCCAGCTCAGCCCACCAGGGGGCGGGGCTGGCT